>VDFB02100374.1:0-86291 GCA_007258455.2 Sequoia sempervirens | reverse complement strand
TATTCTTGATTTTGAATATAAACTTGATTGAATATATTGCACATGTATTTTTATTATAAAAGAAATTAATTTCTAGGAATGTTACAATACATATTATAACTATCTTGAGTCTTTACAAAATGGTTTCATAGTCTTTTGTCACAATCTTACAACATTGCAACTACCTTGTTAAGAAGGATAAAAATGATAGTATATATAGACATTAATATTTCTTCTCAATATTTTCTTTACCAAATCAAAACTCTCTAAGGAACCTTGGGAACCAATATTTCTTCTACAACCTTTTCAAGAGTAGGAACCATAAATCATACCAATAAATAAGAAATTGATCTATTACATATTTATTTTCTTCATTGAATAAGTGATAAAGTAAGAAACCATCCCTCATTCACATACTCACAACAATATGAAAATGCAACCTTGAAATGGTTTGAGATTAACTAAAAATCTACAAGAAGTGTTGTTAGTTTATTCAAAATCTCTAGAAATTCAAGAATTGTATAGCATAACTAGAACTAATGGTTGTGCAGTCATACGAGCTTAAGAGAATCATTACAAATATAAAATATGACTAATGCAAAACAAGAAATATGAATACAAATTTATCTCCTTCAATTTGACTTCTATCCCAAGCCTTTGGCATCTTCACCCTGCAATGTTCATTAGAAATCACTACTGCAATCAAACCATGAAATCGTCAATATTCTTGCTGTTATAGCACACCTCAAAACCTGCAACAAAAATGTCTTCTTGGTCTCTTTCAACCATCTTTCAGCTGAAACTCTCAAGCTCCCTTCACATGGGATTCACTAGCTTACTATCTCTCAAAATGTGGAGCTCGCTAGCTCCCAAAATTATGAGCTTATATGCAAATATAAATCTACAACAATGGATTGTTCAAATCCTCTCTTCAATCTAGCAACATCTCCCTATCTCACCTACAAAACTCCCAAAGCCCAACTTCTCCAAATGATAATGCATCGATATAGAGAAGTGTGAGAGTGATAAAACCATTGTGGTAATACCCAAGCAACTTGTCAATACCACTTACAAACTACCATGCCCACTTTGAGGAGAATCAAAGAAAAATGAAAATTTTTAATTTTTTTCATTTCCCTCACATGGGTGCCTATCAACAAATAAAATTTGGTCAATTCTAGCATCTTCATTGATCTTTGGTGGCTCTAATGGCTTCAAATTTGGACATGTGCCAACCTGCAAGGCTAGTGGCCCCGACATGCAAATGCATGCAAGACAAGCAAATGGTTATGAAAGAACATGTAAGAAAAGTGGCCCCACTTGGAAATGGATACCCAAGAAGCATATTCCCTTTGGAGATGCTTTGAAACACTTATCAAAGCATAACTCATTCAAAAATTACATTTACAAATAACCAAAAGAGAAATTTATAATGTTAAAAGTTAAAATATTTATTTCCCACACATCTTGTCCCTTATTAAAATAATAAAATAGAAATAGCAATATTTTGGGTGATGCAAGATTTTCTTACACCTTGGATGCTCTTGCATCAAACACTTGGGGTAGGAAATTTTTGTGAATATGGATTCAAAAAATTGAGTTGAGTGGTAGTACCACCCTTTTGGATTGCAAGAAATCTTCAACAAACTCCATCACTAAATTAAAAAAAGAATTTATTTCTGCACCTCTTCCAACACTTAGTTAGAAAACTTGTCATCCTCCTCCACCAAGTGTGAACTCTATTCATCATTCTCATGGAATCATGTCCACCATTGACTATTCTCCTTTCACCACATCTCTTCTTCCTTCAATTCCTTCTTTGTAGGATTCAACCAACCACAAACTGACCACCTCCACCAAGCTTCACCTGCAACATCCTCTATAATTATATGCAAATATGTACTATCCATACACCAACTTTCAATTACCTCCTCTACATTCATCTTTGCAAGTAAAGGTAAAATAAACTCAGAATTTTCTACATTTACCTCATTCTCTTTTACTACACCAACATCTTTTTCTTCATCCTTTACTACAACAACAATATTTTCCATCCATTCTTCTTCTTTTTCTAACAAATCATCTTTATCTTTTCCATTCCTTGCAAAATACTTACACTCCATCACTACAAATTCAAGTTACATAGTTGCATCTTCATTGTTCTCATTTTCATCATCCTCTTCTACATTCTTCTCTTTGCTTCTCACTGCTTTCACTTCCTCAATCACTAATGCAAAATTTTCTTCATCTTCAATTGTTGCACCTTATTTTTACCTCTCAACCTTTGCTACACTTTTATCTTCCTTCTCACTCTCTTTCTCTATGGCTTCTTCAAAGGATACTTTTCCAATATTTTATCCATCATGTTCACCTACATACACAACTATGGCAAACTTCTTTCCTTTCTTCTTTGGAAATTTTAAGGCCTAAAAAAAACTCAACACAAATCTTCAAATCCTCAAGTTCTTCACATGTAAACTACCTCATGTTTGGAAATCTAGTTACACATAAATCACACACAGACCACCATAGGTCCTGGTACAAATTCCCTCACATCAGCGCTTTTGCTTGCACACTCACGAACTCCTGCTATGATACCACTGATGAAATATGAAACCAAATATCATTCACATACTCACATCTATCTAAAAATTCAACTTAGAAATGATTTGAAAAAACAAAAAAATCTACAAGTGTTTTTTTTAATTCAAAGTCTCTTGGAAATTTAAGAATTACATAGAATAACTAAAACTAATGGTTGTGCAACCATATGGGCTGGTGAAAATCATTACAAATCTAAAATATGATTGATACAAAAAAAAAAATCAATAAAATTTTTTGTCTTCTTCAATTTGAGTTCTATCACAAGCCTCTAACATCTTCACCCTGCAATCTTCATTAGAAATCATTGTTGCAATCAAGCCATGAAATCATCAATCTTTTTACATCTATAGTACACCTCCAAAATTTCAACAAAAATACCTTCTTGGTCTCTTTCCACTTCTTTCAACTGAAGCTCTCAAGCTCCCTTCACATGGACTTCAGTAGCTTATAGTCTCTCAAAATGTGGAGCTCACTAGCTCCCAAAAACATGGGCTTATATAGAAATATAAATCTACAAAAATGGAGTGTTCAAATCCTCTCTTCAATCTGATGACATATCCCCATCTCACTTGAAAAAACTCCCAAATCCCAACTTCTCCAAATGATAAGGAATCAATTTAAATAAGTCTAAGAGTTATAAAACCATTGCGGTCTACCCAAACAACTTGCCAATACTAACTAGAAACTACCGCACCCACTTTGAGGAGAATCAAAGATAAAAATGAAAATTTTTAATTGTTTTCATTACCCTCACATGGGTGCTTATCTCTCAACAAATCAACTTTGGTCAATTCTAGCATCTTCATTGATCTCTGGCAGATCCAATGGCTTTAAATTTGGACATGTGCTAACATGCAAGGCTAGTGGCCCCCCAACATGCAAATGCATGGAAGACATGCAAATGATCATGCAAGAACATGTAAGAAAATTTTCCCCATTTGGAAATGGATTCCCAAGAAGCATATTCCTTTTAGAGATGCTTTGGAAACATTTATCAAAGCATAATTCCTTCAAAGATTGCATTTGCAAATTACCACGAGGGAAAATTATAATTTTGCAAATTAAAATATATATTTCCCACACAACTTACCCCTTTTTGAAAACAATAAAATAGAAATAGAAATATTTTTGGTGATGCAAGATTTCCTTACACCCTGGATGCTCCTACATCAATAAGATATGAAATTCATCTAGATTAAACTTGCAATGTTACAAATATTATTGAAAAAATAAATGATTTACATGCCAATGATTAAGTACTTTCTCTCCACCCTACCATATTGGTGTCATGAAGCCTCATGGACTCTAGCCAAACCCCCAAGAAAGAAGAAACCACTATGTATCCATTGATTTTAATGGTAATATTTCAACACCAAGCTCATTTACTTGTTACACAAAATAACACTCTAGCATCCTCACTAACATTTTTTCTTTTTTTTTGCAACACAAGCCTATAGAGAAAAGAATCTTTGACAAAACTAACCATAAGAAATGGAAGAGTAACTTATCTTTCTACAATATCTATACTTGAAATCTCCATCTCCATAAGAAATAATTCCATACTTCTCCAAAATTCTCTCCTCCTTCAAGAATCAACTAAAAAATTCTCCAAAAGAAGAAGCGGGTAACAACCAATTTTTCCTTCACAAACAAGATATAAAGGGGTTGCAACTCAAGAGCCTTGGATGGGTACATTTGGAGAGTACTCCCCTGCTTCAATGGGGGTCTCTTCACCATTTAAGAGGGAGATATACACTTGAATTTCCCATCACCTAAGGTCCCCTCTCATAAATGAGTTATAGGGATTAGGTTGATACCTTCATTCCTTCTACTCCACTCAATCACTAGAATCATCACTTTTCTTAATGAAGGATTTTGGAGTGTCAAATAACTCCCTATAGACATTATCATATGTCCAATAGGTCCCCACCTCAAAGGTATAGACCTTAGGGACCGTCTATTTTTACACTATAACAATGGAAATTGACCAAACAACACTCCTTAAAGACCCTTTCAAAGGTCCATCCGAATTTTGAACCTAACTAGGTTACCCAAATCCCAACTCCACCTACATCACATTACTTATAATTATTTTTTCTTCCAAACACATTTAAAATTGGCCCGCAATATTAAAACCCATAAACACAACTACCCCATATAATAATAAACCCTCACACATAGCCCACACAGTAAACCCTTAAAACATAGCTAATCATAACACTAAACAATAACCCTAATTACCTCTTAGGTCAAAGTGTTTCACAATATATGACTTTAGAAGGAGGCATTTAACTTGGGTGTATATGGTGCTCTCTTTCCTTTAGCATGATTATTATTCTTGCACCTTAGCTCACATAATTTATACCTAGCATAGTAGTAAGGTTAGATCAAAATAATAATTTCAATATTGGCTAATCTACTACCCACAATATTATTTATTAATAATTCATCCAATTAGGCATTTCAATTTGAATAAATAAAAGGAGAACAATACCACAATTTGAAAGTATCACATATATAGATTCTTCCCAATTCCTCCATACTCAATTATTTATTATTGTTGATTAATTACTTAAATAGATATAGCATATTTTTTACTCACCTCCACCACACACATATAGTCTTACAAGTGGTTTGATTGATGTTTCATCCATGCATGCTAGGTTGTAGTTGTCCAACCATCATATGCCATCACTTGTAAGCCATATAACCTAGTTATGATCACTATTGGTATGCACTTTAGGAAACACGAAACTCATTAGTAATTTATCAAATCAAATCATAATATAATATCATCTTTTATATTTGTGTTTAATTAACTAATCCATTTTGTAACTAGTTCCCTATATTACAATCATCTTCACCATAACACATTAGCTCTAGTTGGACTAGGTAATCAATATTAAATACCACCAAATAAATAATCATAATTCTATAATATGATGCATTTTGAGAAGTTAGATATTTAAGGAATGGTTATTTAAATTAGATAGAAATTCTCAAGAATGAAAAAATTCCATAACACCAAAGGGTTAACTATTCGTTACTTGGAGCAATTCATAATTCAATAACTAATTCCTTTTTGTTATTACACAGAAAGTGTTTGGTAATATGGTTTGTAAAATTTGATTCATATGGGAATCACTTTTCTTTCACATGGTAGAATATATACTATTACCATGGGTAGATGTATTTTCCAAATGGGACTTGATGATTTGTGGTTTGACTTGTATTTTTCAGTTACCTAGGATGCTCAAGAATAAATTAACAACAATTAATGGTATTCTAGGAAAGCACTGTATTTTTCCAATTTTTAAAATCTTGTAGTTCTTTTAAAGTTGAGGTCAACAAGTTGACCAAGATCTTTAGCTATTTTAACAAGACAATCCTCCCCATTTGAGGGATGACCTTGCAAAAATTCTCTACTTGGAACAACCCATGCCATACAATATGCCATGTATTTTCACTTCTCCAATTCCACTACTTACCCTATTAAACTTTTCCACTTGACAATTTTATTTGACACTTATTTTTATGGATTTTTTCTTTTATATCCTACTACAGAGCTAGTTTACAGAGAATTAGAGCTTAACTATTTGTGAGTTTTGAAAATAATAACTAAATATTTGTGAATTTTGAAAATAATAACTAATATTATTGCTCATATGTGAGCATTTTCCATACAATTTATTGTTTACTATTGGTTATCCACACAACTTGATATTGTTGTATAGAATTGCATACAAATTGCAATTAAAAATTTCAACTAATACCTTTCAAGAGGAAAAACACCAATGTCCTTTGACATTCATGGTAGTAATCCTTGTGTCCCATTTTCACTGTATTAGAGGATTGTTAGTAGGTTTTATGCCTTATGCAAGTTACTATTAAGCTATTAACCACTGAATTGAGCTAATATTCATGGACCACTTTGTATTTAATTTACTCAAACCATAGTTGTTATGAAGTTTGCTTATGGTAATTAAAGAATAATTTTAGCCAAAAACACCATAACCAAGGAAGTTTCATATTAAAAAAAATATTATTTCTATTTGAATAATCAAGAAGTGATTCAAGCTAAAAGCATTATTTATGTTAATTAACGAGGGATCCTAGCCAAAAACACTATTCTACTTGAATGTCCAAGGAAGGATAAGAGTAGTAAGGAGTACTTAAAGGCGTGGCTAATATATTTAATGCATTAAATATGACTAATAATAAATATATGTATTACATTAAATATATAGAGAAGATTGATGTACCCCAGTAATCGAAGCTTATTTTTTATGATCCCTTGATAGTGCTCCATAACAGATGATAAACATAGCTGCTTAACCATTCAATCTTACATACCTCTCCAACACAAATCAAGGTGTTTGAACCCCTTTTAGCAATTGTCATCTTCCTGGAAGCATTGTTAAGATTTCTATCACATTTCTGGGTTTTTTTTTCTTTAAATTTTGTAAATTTCATCTAAAGGCCTTTGGTAAGTACCATTTAACCTGTTAATAAGTAATTGATTAATTTTTTTTATAATCTTTTCTATATTATAAAATCTATAGATCAAGGGATTCTTCATTACCCGAACTGTTCAAAAAATTCTACTTGTTTTACTTTATGATATGTGGCCACATTGGTCTTCCAGAATTTCTTTTATGTATGTTGTAGTATATGTGAGTGGAATGAATTTTAAGTGCAGTTACAAAGGTTTGAACATAGGGATGTGTATAATTGACATTTGTAATGGATCATTTGTCTATTCATATATAGCTATAGTAATTTTAGTATTTACTTGAACATATTTTCCCTCTTTTTTGTATTCTAGTTTAAAGTTACCCAAACATTTATGACACTTGAAATAAAAGATTTGGCTATTCCAA
Organism: Sequoia sempervirens; assembly: GCA_007258455.2. Lineage (NCBI taxonomy): Eukaryota > Viridiplantae > Streptophyta > Pinopsida > Cupressales > Cupressaceae > Sequoia > Sequoia sempervirens. Next base: position 78,828 of record VDFB02100374.1, on the reverse strand, counting down.
AATGATAATATTTCCTAGAAATATTTATGGATTGTATCATCTTCAATGGAAGTTTGTAGGATTTAGAATACTTATAAATGAAATTAACTCGATTTAAATTTTTCCTCAACCCTATAGGACCAATTTTCTTCTAGACAAATTCTAAGATTTGATATTGTATCATGAATATTAAAAATGCAAAATTGCCTCATGAAACCAATTGAATTTAATTTGCTAGAGTTACCTTTTTTCTAGATAACTCTACATTTTACACATGAGTGGTATTTCTTTGAGTAGACATTGGAATTATAGATGACAATTAATTATTATTATAACTTAATGGGGTCTTGGGTAGTCTAAGGAAAATGCTATAATAGTATAAATATGGTAGTTGAAATTGCTATTTTTACACAATAAATTCCATAGTCCTAGGAAAGTAAAAGGACATATGATCTAATAGCTTTGTTGTGTTTAATCATGTAAGCCATAAAATATGATATTAAAGTCGTTCGCTACGTGAGTAGATAGATTGAATAAGAGATGTTATGGATAGGAATCACATGGAGTTATTTTATAATCAAGTATGGATTTTCTTATGAGAATGGGTTATGGTTTGTATAATTCATGTTATACCAATTTAGTAATTTCATTCTCTTGTGAGAGGAATCCTCATAACTTTTATGGCTCGTTATATTTACTCATTAAGGTGTAAATAAATCAAATGTGTTTTGAACCTAGAGGGTGTACCCTCTTGTTGACAATGCTTGTGTTGGTTAAAGCTCAATTCATCAAACTATGAAGCCTTTGCATGTTACATAGACAAGGGCATCAGAGATGAGACCCCAAGGCATATGTCTAGCCCTTAGGTCCTATCTTCTTATAACTACTTGATGTAGAAGCATCCAGTGTGTAAGAACAATCTTCCATCACCCAAAAAAAATGTTGTTTCTTTTCAATAAGGGCTAAACTTGGTAGGGTTACTATTTTTGTAAGTTTGCATTTATGCATAGTTGGACACGAAATCTTACACAGACCTCGAGAATGGTAAATTGAAGCCAATGGTGGTTTGTCATTTGAGAGATATTGAAATTTTTTAATTTTCAAAAATCCTAGTAGTAAATTTTGAGGTCACCTGAGGCACCTCGAGGCTCTAGATGGGCCTAGAAATTGGTGGAAAATGAAATTCGATGGCCTTTAGGCCCCACTTTTTAGTACAATATTTCTTGAGACCTTTTTGAAAAGGTATTATAATAGAAAATTTGAAAGTCAAATCAAAAGTTATGGCCCAACGAAGTTGTAATACCTAAATTAATAAAATTTCAAAATATCTTCCTGAGGAAGCTACACTTTCTAGAAGATTCTACAGGTTACACCTCTTCCAAAAGATTCTAGGGTGATTACACCTTCCAAATAAAGGATGTAAAGGGGAAATACAGGGGGGAGGCTAGAGTAGAGTAGATGGTGGCTCTGATTTTTAGATTTATGCAATTAGAAAGCCCATGTGATGGAAAATATAATGTTGTAAGGTATGTGCAGGATCATGATGGGCCAAAAGTGGTAATATGATGATATGGTTGATGACTTTTTTTTAACCAAAAATTGATAAAACTAAAAGGGTTTTTAAAGGAGATTCTTAGCTTCCACCAATATAAATTATGCTTGACTTTGAATTTAATAAGTAATTATTATTCATTTTCTATTCAAATTATGACTAAAAGGGTTGATTGAAAAACATCTATAGCTTTCTAAACAAGACATATTTTGAATTCAAAACATGTGTCGATTCTATTCTTCACATACTATGGGATTAATAAAATAAAAATTGAATTTCATGAAGTTTTGACCCGTTAAGGTGGTCTAATATAATGAAGTTTTATATATTCTAAAAGTTGTAATAAACAAATCATAATTAATTATTTACTTGGAAAAAAATTACAAAAAAATATGCATCACATCGACATGAGTCCCCATTTCTTATATCTAAAATCTTATAAAAATATTATCATTTTATTGTGGTTAGGTAGTCGACAACATGTACTTATTTTTCTTGAAATTTATAATGTCAGCATTGAAATTTCAAATTTTCAATTAACAGATTTTTTTTTTTTTCTTTTAAAACAAACCTAGTAGTTTAAAAGCTACATTCAATTTCTACAAATTCTATTCTTACATATTTTTTAAATAATATAGATAACTTATTCAAATTTAAACGCCAAATTTCCTAACTCGATTTTTTCTAAATTTTTTTATTACCATACCTGTCCATATCCTCAAGACATACCCCTCAATTTCATTTTCATTTCCAAGGATAATAGAAAAATAGTTTTTTTCTCCTTCTTGCATTTGTTTGTGCCATTATTCATTTTTTTGTAAGTTTTAAATTGTGGGTGGAGTAATTTCATCACTACTTAAAAAATATTAATGATAAAATTTATTGCATAGTAGGTGACCTAATTGTGTCTTCTAATTGTATAAGTGTTATTAGAACTAGTTAACCTATCTCAATGCTATTATTCCATGTATTCTTTGAATTCCAACCATGATTGTCAAAAAAAAAAAAAATTACTTGACTAAAATTTATAATTTATTCCACAAATGTTGATATTCTTTCATGAAGTACATTTATAAGAAACACTCTTTTGTGATTTAGTGAAGTTCTTTTGTTTGAAATTAGAAATATTATTTGGTTTTTTTTCTTCCATAACTCTCATGGGAGAATGGAGGGCCTTATGGTCCATAGGCTAGAGAATAGTACTATTTTATGTAAGATTGAACAACCTTTGAAAAAAGAAAAAATTTCATTGAATAAAGCCCACTCCAACCAAGCTTGGCACATAACCACTGCCAACATTCTTGAGCAAAGGGACACCCCAATAGAAGGTGGTCCACCCTTTCTTCATTGGCTGAGCAAAGAGAACACATGGAGGGGCCATGATATCCTATCCTAACAGAGCTATCTTAGGTCATGATCTTATTTTGTAAGGCTACCTAATAAAACATACCAACTTTTGCTAGACACCACTTGTGCTAGCTTAAATAAATCAAGATGCTAGATTCACCCCCATCTTGTTCAGACACCTTGTATCCATCTTTAGCATTGTATTGGCTTGAATTTGGCACAATATTTAAATGACAAAATAATCTCCCTCTCTGACTATGATTGCCTTGTCTTTAAGAGAAGCTTGGAGTTGCCTAATTTCTTCAACAAGCAACTTGAGTCAATGAGGATCTTTCCACCTCCACTCATACCAAAATTTGATGCCTCTTCCTACATATAGTCTTAGATATGGATCCTTAAAGCTATTCCAAATACCTTTTTGTTTGAAATATTTCCAAAATTTGAGATAAGATGGGATGACCACCCCACAAGCCCTCCTAAAAGAGAGATGACCGCCCATCATGGATATCCTTGGTTAGGTAGTTCGTGATAAGAGTCTTGCAACCATTGATGAAATTCCAAATCCTTGAGCCATGGAGAGGGTGTTTAGAATTGAAGATGCTTGCCTCATCTTCAACTATCAAATATTTGTTTTATAGAACCTTTTCCCATTTTAAGTGGGGCTCCTTGAACATCCTTCCTATCATTTTTTCCCCAAGGGCATTATTTTGAAGAAGTAGATATCTAATTCCAAATCCACCTATTATTTTTGGCTTGAAAACATTCTCCCAAGCAATGAGGGAAAATTTCTTTTGTTTTGAGGAGCCTTGCCAAAAAAAATTCTCATGTTTTGATTGAGATTTTGGTTCACTCTAATCAAAAGAGAAAGGTATGACATTAGATAGATGGGAATCACTAATATAATTTCTTTCAACATGGTGAACCTTCCAATTCAAGACAACCATCATCCTTTCCAAGAGGCTAGCCTATTGGATATCTTTTCTTCAAGAGAACCCCATAATTTTCTTCTCTTGAGTCTTAGGGCCAAAGAAAAACCAAGATATGTGTAAGGAAGCTGACTTCTCTTAAACTGCAACAATCTTAAAATTTCTTGTTCTTTCTAGATTTAGTAAATAAGAAAAGAACCTGAAATATTGTATTTATTACCTATTTGCTAGATGTATTAGAGTAGCTATCAAGAATCTTTTTGAAATGTTTATATTCCTTTTGGCTTCCCCAAACAACATTGTGTCATCAACAAATTATTGATGAGAAATGGTTGGGACATTTCTCGTGACTTGACTACCCTCCAAGTGGTTATTTACCATAGTATATGATATTATTCTCACCAAAGAATTAACCATGATAATGAAGAGGAAAGGGGAGAGAGGATCTTCGCGTCTCAGGCCTCTTGATGCTTCAGAGAAGCCTTATAGGGATCTGTTGATGAGAATTGAGTCCCTTGGACCAGATATACAATTGAAAATCCAATTCACCCATTTCTTCTTGGAGCTGAAGGCCTCCACGACCTTTAGAAGGAATCTCCAGTTGATGTTATTGAAATATTTTTTGATGTCTAATTTGATTAGCATGCTTTGTCCTTTGGTTTTCTGAATGGAATGTATTATTGAAATGTAGAAAAATAGGTGATAGAAAAATGGGTAAATAGAGGATGTATGCACCTATCTTTCATCTAGTATCATTAGGAAAAAGAGATCCCCAAAGGTAGTATTGAATTTCAACCCTTAGGTGAGTCAACCCTATTGGCGATGTTGTTTTCCTTAAATGACAAAAAGTGGCAAAATATGACTGAAATGCACTTGGGGAGATAAACTAAAAATTCTTAATGAACTCAATTGTGCAATGAAAACCTTGAAATGTAAATTTAAAATATAATACTAATAGAAAATACAATTTCTAGGAAAATCTGAGGGTTGCAAGATGATATCTATCAACCCAAAAAATCTAGTCATGAAAACTATAGCGACGTGTATTCACCAACGTTGGACACCCTAATTTGATTGAAAGGTACTTTCGGGAGATGAATAAAAGTGTATTAATGACTTGATAACTAAGATCTACAAATTGGAATGCAAATTATTATGATAACACTAAATCAAAAACAACAATTTGACAAGGTTATGGTAGTTTGTACTTGGCTCCAAAAGTGTCACAAAGCATCCTAGCAGGACTCATTCACTTAGGTGAATATATCCTTGAACTATTTTTTGAAGATTCTTTTTGGAGTCCTCTGATACTAGATATAAGGCTTTGGTTTCTTTAGGATTTACTATTTGGAGGCCAAAAATAAATTCTATAGGTGAGTTTTTGTCTCTCGACAACTTTGATGGCAACTTTAACAACTTTGCAAAATTGCACTTTTGATTAAATTTCAATCCTTCTTCACCTGCAAATTTTCACATAAAAAGAGAGGAGATTTTTTTTTTTTTGGTAAATATGGGTTTTCCATGGTCAAACCTCATTTTGGTAATTAAACCTTGAAATGAAAGAATGACAAAATGTAAGGAGTGATGAATGAACACTAGCTTGTTGCAACTCACCAAACCCTTTAATGGCTGCCCTTGGAGGATTGAAGTCTGACACATCTCTCCAAGGATTGGATCTTGCATGGAATGGCTTGATTGATGATGGATCTTGATGATTGAATTGATGCTTGAAAATCGAAACCTACATCACAATGTTAGATTCGAAAGCATGCATGAATGAACATAAAATTTGAATTGATGATTGGATCTTGAATCCTGCTCCAAATGACTGACAAATCTTCTCTTCAATGCTCTTGAAAATAACATTTGACAATAGGAAAGTTGCATCTTTCTAGTTAGTTTTGAATTGATAAAAATGTCTCGTATTTATATGTGTTTTCCTAATTTCCCAAAAATTAGATCCCAATAGCCAACCTTTGCATGTGGAGGGAAACAAAATAGTGACACATTTTCCCAAATGGATCCCATTATGGAAAATAAGGCCTATTTTTCCAAAGTTTAAGGTGTTCGAGGAAAAGTATAAGATAAATACATTTTTTTAATATTTGCAATTTATTAAAAGTGGTGCAAATGGGCTATGGAATACATAATTTTAGAACACTATAGGGTCAATTAGAGGCCTAATTAAGTCCAATTAATTAATGGGATGTAAACATAATGTGAAAATGTAAAGGAGTACATTTTACAACACTACATTTAGCCCCCACTTTAGTGAGAGGATGAACCCTATATTCAAACTCATACTAAAGTAGAAAAATATATGTCAAGAGGGGTTCAAGCATTCACAAATGTTAGAAAGATAGGATGATAAAGACCAATGAGGTGGCCAAAGCCATAGAATTAAGATCCCATGGAAAACCAACATAAGCACAAAGGGACACACATGAATGTATGATATGTAGTTGAGCAAGACAAGATGCATAGGCATACAATGTCAAAATTAATGCACGAAGGAAAGAAAGATGAACTAGCAAGTTGTATTATGCCGCGTCCATCAAATACACTCATAAGGATGTAATTTATAACTTATATGAAACATATGGCTCCATATGAAAGAAATTTTTTTATTCTCGGTAGCCATCAAAAATGTGCTCACAAGGGCTAGTGTAATATGGTATAGACTAGGTAAGCCCCGAAGAAAAATATGAGCGACCCACACTAGGTCGGTACATATACTGGTATTTGTAGGATCATCATGGAAAGGCCCTTAAGTGGCAAAAATTCAAAAATCAAAGTGAGGAAACTTGACGTGAAAATTTGAATAAGTTTTCTATATTATTTTAAAACATGTAAGAATAAAATTTGTAGAAAATTGAATGTAGTTTCTAAATTACTAGGCTTATTTAAAAGAAAATAAAATCTATTTTGTGAAAATTTGAAATTTCAAGGTAATAGTACTTAAATTTTAGGGAAAAAATAAGTAGGTCTCTTATCTCACCACCCTAACCACAATGAATGATAATATTTTTTATAAGATTTTTATATATAAGTAGAGGACTCATGTCTCAATGTGATACATATTTTTTTGTAATTTTTTCCAAGTAAATAATTAAATATGAGTTTTTATTACAAATTTTAAAAAATATAAAACTTATGTCCTGACCACCTTAACTTGGTCAAAGCTTCATAAAATTCAATTTTTATTTTTTAATCCTATAGTCTATGAAGCATAGAATGTGATGCATGTTTTGATTCAAAAATGTGATTCTTGTTGAAAGCTATAGATGTTTTTCAATCAGCCTATTGATCAGACTTTAGTCGTAATTCAAATAGAAAATTAATAATAATAATTTATTGAATTCAAAGTAAAGCATAATTTATATTTGTGGAAAGTTGAGAATGTCCTTTAAAACCCTTTTGTTTCATCAATTTTGGGTTAAAAAATTGTCACCACATACCCATCATATTGCCACTTTTTGGCCCATCATGATTCCGCATACCCACCCACAAAAGGTGGTTGTTGAGAAAGTCATGATAGGTCTATGGGTTCCCATATGTCAACCATACCAAAAGTCATATTCCTTGATAACTTTGATAAGGTACCACAACATGATCAATATATTATTCCAATGCTACACTAAATTCAACTTCTGCGAATGAAGTGAAATAAGAAATATGTCCAAATGAAATAATGCCAATGTAATAATCGCACTTCCTAGGAGATGTATGGGTCAAACTACAAATTTTTGTCACACTTTCAGCCAACTTATCAACACAAATGAATTTAAGTATTTCTAACTAAAAATGAATTTTGGTCAAACATATGATCTAGTAAGATTCATTCTAGCTAAGTTAGATATTTTCACAACATTTTCAACTAAAATTGTTGGCTAAAAATATATGAAGCACCACTTTGAGTCCAGTTTACAAAAAAATAAAATTATTTGAAAAAATTGAACTTCAATGACTCCTACTAATGTAAATAACATTTTTAAAAAATATAAAAATACCCTTTTGTAGATCCATAGTTAGTTTTTAAAATATATTTATTTTAATAGTTTAATTATTATTTATTTTTTATATTTTATTTTTACTATATAAGTATGTTATCAAGCATAAAATATTAGGTCTATTCACATGCCAAGGAAAAAATACTAAAACTTTTTTAAAAAAAAATAGAGAAAAAATATGATGCACTAGACAAAAAGAATCTATTTCAAGATGGTATAATTTTTTTTTTCCATTTTAGATAAATATTTAATATGAAAGTGTCCCATGGAAACAATTTTTTTATTCACACACATTTTAATATTTATTTAAAAATATATATTTATCAAAACTAGAAAAAAATGTATCCATGCACTAAAGTTTCAAGTTATAAATACACAAAAAAATTGAAGGAAAAAATTACTATATAAAGGTTGACATTTCATGTAACTTCATTTTTTATCATTTTATCAGCAACTAAATTATAGTGTTAATTTATTAAAAACTAGTTTAAAATATGTTTTTATTTTTCAAAAAAATACAAATATAAAATATACTCAATAATACATATTCTACTAGTTTACATCATTTCAAAATTCAAATAATTTATGCCACTTTTTAGTGATTCAAGTTTAAAATTTGGATAAGTGTTGGTTGTTTCCTTTATAAAGTGTGACACAACTTTGTGCTTTTACCCGTATGATATCATCACTAAGAAGGGAACATGCAAATAATGAGCGGGGGACAATATGTCACCCACTTAAAATTTCAACATACTTGCTACATATGTTGGTATTTTAAGTAGAAAGAGAGGAAGGAGTGGATCGTTGAAAAGAATGCACACCCCTGAAAAACTAGTTATCCTTGCCCCCCAAGCGTAGAGACAAAGACAATCACCAATGACTAACATGTTTCTACCAAGATAAATATGGTTGCTTCTAACATTGTACCACCATGAATGGCAATAAGCAAGACACATAAAGCTACTAATGCTACATAGTGATGAGCAACATGATCTAGGATAAAGATCATTATCAATTAGAGGAAATAGGTTCATCAACACAAGGAAAAGCACCACAATCCTTAAGATGTTGAATTTAATTACTTAAATCCTTACATTCATTAGTAAAATGACCATGCACTCGATGATATGCACAAAATGAGATTTTATTGTAGAACTTCTTTCATGTTTTCAGATCAAGAGTAATCAAGTGGGCTTTGAGAAGCCTAGAAAAGATATTCTATTGATCAATAATAAGGGGATTTATTTCTTAGCACAAGATTTCATATGTACATAATAGATGATAAAGCATTAGATGAAGATGAAGATAGAGGTTCGAAACCTACACCTTGCTTGGAAAAGTACAGTGTATACTTAACTTGATCTCTATAATTTTTCTCCATTTTTTCATTATATCCATGTTTAGAAAGGAGTTTGTATCCAAGACCATAACATGCTTCCAACTTAGATGAAGATATTTTATGCTTCTGAGAAGGACTGACTTCTTCCCTAGCACACAAATCCTCGTTAAGTTTTGTAAAGTTATGCATCTTCCTCTCATGAGGGATTGGAGTTGAAGAGCCCTCATCATCACCATGGGGTTATTTTTTTGATGTAGAACTAAGTTGAGAAAATGAAAAATGAGGCCATTTTTGTTTAGATTGAGAGATTTTGTACTCTCCCATAAAGGAGGGTGTAAAATCTAATGAACCCCAATCATCTCTAAAACATGTGTTTGAAGATGAATCCCTTGTCTATGAATCTATGGACTTTGAGGGTTAGATTTTGGACTCTTCTTTGAAATGAGGTGTAAAATCTAACAACCCCAAATCACCATCTAAAATTTTTCTTGTCGGTGAAAGACAAAATTTAGGTTTACCATCAACTTGTATAGGTTTAACTTCTAAAGTTGGAATCAAAATATTAAGAAAGTTGGAAGTGTCATGTGATCGTGTTGAACTTGTGAATTATAACTTTGTTCATATGCTTCAATTGTCTATATCTTGTTGTTATATTCAAGCTTCAACTCATGGTGAATATTAGACATGACTCCTTTCATGGCATGTTTTATGGTCTCCCTAGGAGAAGGTTGTATATTGAAAGAGGTCCTAACATGATATGGACAAGGGTGGGAAAAATTATAGCTCCAACCTCAATGTATAATGTGATCATTCCTAATGGATACATATTAACATTGTCAAAGCCATGAATATTAATATCATGGGGTTCAATAAGCTTCTTTTCCACACTAATTTTAGCTAGGAGATCAATGCTACAAAGACTAAGACCTACTCCATTTTCTATGAGATTATCCCTAACTGTTGTTTCATTAATGATCACCTTTATCGTCAAGGCTTCATGTTTATTTTGTATCTCAAGTAGGGTTAATTCATGTTGAGAGAATGTGATATCCAACTTTGTAACTTGCATACAATCAAATGAGGTTGCTACATAATTCAATTTAATAGAAGATTGGATATCATTCTTTTACAATATTTCTTGGAGAATCCTATTGTATGTAGGTGATGTTTGAATCAAATTCCAAAAGGAGATGTTTATCAAATTATGATTAAGTTTTTCAACAAGACCATACTCTTTACCACCATAATGAGGAATTTTATGTGTGAGAAATTGTGCAATAACTTGTTTGTTGTGACACACTATTAATACAATGTAAATCCTTGCAAATTTTAAGATAGCACTTGGAGAATGTCTAATAATGGGAGGTGACTTAGGAGGTTCACTAATTAAAGGAGATCCATTTTTTGTGTTCATAACCTTAATTGAGTTACCTAGATGACCTTCTAGTGAGGGGGGATCTAATGTGAACTTAACATCTTCATCTATGCCATCCATCTTACTATTTGTTGAAAGAAATGTATCAATGATTTCATCTTCTTGTGCCATAATATCTTCCCAAGTAGGAGAAGTAGGGGGAGAGGTACAAAAAATATCCTCATGACACTTAATAATTTGATCTTCTATCACCAAGCTACCTTCATCACAAGAAGAAGAGGTGTCAAGAGAAGAAAAACCATGGTTTTCATGGTTATCTATGTTTGCATCCTATTGTATCAAAAAATCCTCACAAAAAGGATACATATTAGGGTATGAGTGAAAGATAGGAAAGGTGCTACTAAGGATTTTGTCAAAAATATCGCTCTCTTGCACTAAGATACTCTCACCATTAGAACAACTACTATGATTATCATGAATATCAATGATTGAATTTGTTGGAAGGATATAAACTTTAGTGGATGATCTAGGTGAGATGAAGTCCCTAATGGATTCATCTAACATGTCAAAGTCATAACAACTAAAGGGCTTGGTAAACATACAATGCACTTTTGGAAAGAGATCTAACATGACTAGATAACTATTCATTCTCCAAGGTTTGTCATTTAATGTATGCTTTTTGTTTGATGTCTTTCCAGATAGTTTATGGTTTCCAACGATTGAAAAATGAAAAGTAATCTATCTAAACTATGAAATGATGCTAAAATTAAAGAAAATGTATATAGATCTAAAACTATCCAATACTAAAAACATGCAAAAAAATTCCAATTCGTTTCAAGATTTAAGCAAAAAGACAACTATATTTGATTTGCAAAACAAATTGTTTCAAGAATGCAACTTATAAATTTGACAACAAAAATAGTAATAAAAAATAGAGATTGATATGCACCAAAAAATTGGTTAGGAAACTTGCATAGGGACTTATTCACCCAAGGGAAAATTAGTCCTTGATTAGGGTTCTGAAAAATGAAAAATCTGATTTGATGTATATGTTTTTCTATTTTAGCTTGCAAAAGGTTGTTACTGTGATAAATTTTTCAAAATTTAGGTGTCTAAATGCAAGTGCAAATAGTGATAAATGGTGAACAGAGTGACAACTTTTGGAATACAAAATTTGAATCTAAATGATTGAAAAACATTCTTGATGCAACTGCAATGCCAGATGCATGCAAAGTGAATGCAATTTTTTTTTTTTAAATGAGTTTAAATGATGCAAACAAGCAAGATTAAACCCTAAATGTAATCCAAATCACACTAATGCGATCCTAGATCTAGGGTTTTGAATGTCTCCAAATTAGAATTTAGGATGTAAAATGTTAGATTCACCAAAATAAAATGTAGAAAAATAGGTGATAGAAAAATGGGTAAATGAAGGATGTATGCACCTACCTTTCATCTAGTTTCATTAGGAAAAAGAGATCCCCAAAGGTAGGATTAAATTTCAAACCTTAGGTGGGTCAACCCTATTAGAGATCTTGTTTTCCTTATGATAGAAAGTGCCAAAATATGACTAAAATGCACTTTGGGGAGATAAACTTAAAATGCTTAATGAACTCAATTGTGTAATGTAAAAATTGAAATGAAAATTTAAAGCAAAATACTAATATAAAATACAATTTGTAGGAATTCTATCTAAGGGTTGCAAGATGATATCTATCAACCAAAAAAATCATGTCTTCAAGACTATAGGAGGACACATTCACAAAAATTGGACACCCTAATATGATTGAAAGGAACTTTTCGGAGATGAATTCATAAAATTGCATTAATGACTTGATAACTAAGATTTATGAATTGGAATGTAAATTATTATGATAACAAGAAAGTTTGCACCTTGCTCCAAAAGTGTTACAAAGCACCCTGACATGACTCATTCACCTAGGTGAAAATGTAAAACTCATTTATAAGGATTCTTTTAGTAGTCCTCTGATATTAGATTTAAGGCTCTAATTTCGATAAGCTTGACTATCAGGAGGCTGAAAATAAATTTTGTAAGAGATTTTTTGTGTCTCAACAAATTTAATGACAACATTACAAAATTGCACTTTTGATTCAATTTCAATCCTTCTTCACTTGTAAATTTGCACATACAAATACAAGATAAAAATGCTTGTTTTTGGTGAATAGGGGTTTTCCTTAATCAAACCACAATTTGGTGATTAAACATTAAAATGAAAGAATGACAAAATGTAAGGAATGATGAATGAACACTAGCTTCATTGCAACTCACCAAACCCTTTAATGGTTTCCCTTGGAGGATTGAAGTCTAACACATCTCTCCAAGGAATGGATATTGCATGAAATTGCTTGATTGATGATGGATCTTGATGCTTGAATTGATGCTTGAAACTTGAAACCTACATCACAATGTTAGCTACAAAAACATGCATGAATGAACATAAAATTTTACTTGATGATTGGATCTTGAATGCTGCTCCAAATGATTGATAAGTCTTCTCTTCAATGCTCTTGAAAATAATATTTGATCATAGGAAAGTTGCCTCTTTCTAGTTAGTTTTGAATTAATAAAAAGACATTGTATTATATGTGTTTCCTAATTTCTCAAAAATTAGATCCCAATAACTGACCTTTGCAAGTGGAAATTCAAATATTATGATGTCACCACCAACATATCAAAATTTTGAGGGAAATAGAGTAGTGGGACACATTCACCCAAGAGCGAATGGGTCCCACTATGGTGAATGAGTCCCAGACCTATTTTTTCCAAAATTTAAGGTGTCGGGGGCAAAGTATAAGATAAATGCATTTTTTAATATTTGCAATTTATTAAAAGTGGTGCAAATGGGTTATGAAATACATAACTCCAGGACAGTATGGGGTCAATTAGAGGCTTAATTAAGTCCAATTAATTAAGATGATGCAAACATAGTGTGAAAATGTAAAGGAATACATTTTCTGACACTACAATTGCTTCTTGCATAATGATATCCCCATTTAGTATGGATGTACCTTGCATAAATCAAGTGTGCTCATCTTAGATGATTGTAGGTAGGAATTGCTTCATCCTATTAGCCATTATCTTTGCAATAATTTTATATATGGTATTACAGAGTGAGATAGGCTTGAAATCATCTAGCAAAGAGGCCTTCTCCTTCTTCAGTATCAAGGCTCTGAATGTGTTGTTTATGTCCTTGAAGAATTTTCTTAACCTCCTTGATTTCTCAATTGCTTCCACCATGTCCTTGCGAATGATTCTCCAATACTTATGGAAGAAGTTGGTGGGATATCCAGTTGGCACCAAGGCCTCATTTGGGGAAAGTTGATTTACAACTATTCTAAAATCTTCTATGATTCATCCCAAGAGCATTATATTCAAATTCTTAGTGAAAAGTTTGGGAATGTTGTGAAGGATGGTGCTTTGAGCTTCAAAGTCAAAACTATCCCAATTGTTGAGAATTTTTTTTTTAAAGATAACTATTTCCCTTCTAATAATATTTGAATCTTCTGAAATTGATCCATTAGCCAATTTGAGCTTGGATTACTTGTTCAAATCCCTTCCACACTTAGTCATATTGTGAAAAAATTTAGTGTTTTCATCTCCCTCACATATCCAGACCCCCCTAGACTTTTGATGTGATAAAAAATCCCCCTTTGCCAATATTTCCTCATATTCATGGAGCAAATGTTTCTCTTAAACATTTTTCTTGGTCCATGCCAACACTTGTATTACTTCCTCATTCAACTAATGCAAAGCCTATTCAAGCCCATACTTAGTTTCAAAAATATCTTTGAAATATTTCTTATTCCACTCCCTTAATTATTGTTTAATCATCTTCAACTTGGAAGAAATGTAATTCATCTTTGTTATGAGCAGTGATTGAGACTCACCCCACCATTGCTCAATCAACTTGCTATATTCATCTTTATTCAGCTATATAAAGTAGTGATTAGAACTTGATGGAAGAATTATGGAGCTCTCCAAAGTGAAAGGGAAGGCCCCCAAATTTCCTTTAATAAAAAATGTATCAAGCTTCTCAACTATGTTGTTGAAGCCTAGCCTTATGTTAGTCCACGTATGTAGTCCATTAGCCATTTGGAACTCTAGAAAAATGATTGGCATCAATGAATCTTTCAAAACCAATCTAGGATTGATAATTTGTCCTTACTCCACCCCTCTTTTCTTGGTTGTGTAGTACGGAATTGAAATCTCCTCCCAAGATGAGGAATTCATTTGGAAATACAACCACGAATTGCTCTAATTCCCTCCAAGTTTCCTTTTTTTTGTGCATGCGATTGGGCCATATATATTGATTAAAATGAATTGTTAATTGGAGTTTACGCTACTCGACTTGCAACCCATCTGGTTCTGACATTTCCAACAAGTCCATTTGACACTTGACTAAGCATTTTTATAAAGCTATTTAAGCCCCTAATATTTCATGAAAAGATCTTTATGACTCTTTGAGAAGGGTGAAACCTTTCCCTGATCTGAATAGCCTAGTGATTTTAATTTATTCCTCGATGTTCCCATCCATATTTGTTTTCTCCTAATGTGATTTTCTTCCCTTACCCTTTGTTTTTCCACAATCTGAAGTAAATATTTTGCAGCTTATGTTGACTGGCGAAGGAAATTCCTCCCGATCTATAAAATCTCCTTCCTCCAATGTCCTATTGAAGGTATCTTGTTGAATCACCGGGCTTGAATAGTGTGGGGGATCTGCACGTCAAAACCTTTTCTCATTGTGATGCCAAATACATCATCTTCTACATCGATTGCTGTGGAATTTTCATTAGTTGTGTGATTCATAACCCGTTCCAATGCGGCATTTATCGTATTGGTCTTTAGGTCAGACTGAAAGTCCTTTTCACGCTCCTCTGTTAGTTTCCCTACCTCCTTAGCCTCCAATACCTGAGCCTCTTTCAATGAAGGATCCTCATTGGAACTCTCTCAACCTCTGCTAGGAATCATCCTTAACTAGCGGTTGATTAGCGTCCTCCCTGCTCTAGTTACCTACCAACGATGCTCCTTCCTTGAATACCAAGACTGATTTATTGCATTTAGATGTGGGATGGCCCTTTCCTTATGAGCACATTTAATGTCTTTATAAATAGGAAAAAATAATCATGCTTAGTATAGGTGCATGTGTAAGTGATAGTGCATGTTTCAGATAAAATTGTAAAATCTTGTAACGTTTTTATAAAAGAACAACCAACACAATTATATTTTTTCAAATGGAATTACCTAAAACTGATACTTATATTTTAAATTTAAAAATATGCAAATTAATGAGATGGACAATTCTTAATGTAGTTTATGTTTATATTTTATTTTTAAATTAGTTGAATATATTTTTATAAATCTAAGAAAAGAATTTAATTATTATTTTTTATAGAGCTAATTTATTTCTCTAATTTTATCCCACAAAGATAATTTGGAAATATAGTCTATGGAAAGAAGTCTTAATTTTTTATTAATATTTATTTTATTAATAATTTTTATAATCAAATATAATTAGAACACCGTTTTCATGAGACATCAACCTTTTTCTAATTTTTTTATCATTTAGAAATAATTATACTCTCTTTGAGAAAAGTATCTCCTTTGGTGTACCATATACTTTTTAAATCCTAAATATTTTGTAATGTTTTATAAATTTCTAATTAACCTCGCGTTTTATTTTACTAACATGCTTGTAATATTTTTTTTAATTATAATAAAAAATAAAAAATTATCAAAAAATAAACTTTCAAGATTCTAGACTCCAAGCTTTGTAGAAAGGCTTTTTAGATTTTCATGAAAGTACCCCTAGTTGAAGAAATTTGGAGCTCAAGTTGAAATTTTATTGAATCTTGTCCAAAAGAGGGGTTAATATACCACATCGGCTACTATGCATATGGTTTTGATTGAATGGGTTTCAACCAAAACAATTTCACTTGAAAATATTATGACTAAAAAACTATATGTAAATTAAACATTGTTCATATTTTGATATTAATATATAACTATTTAATAGTTTTTCATGAAATGGTTTTTCCCAAAACTCTTTATGCCACATAGATTTTGAAAAAAAATATTTCACTTTAAATTGTTTATAATTTTTTATAACATCACCTATGACTTAGTGATTTTTAAAACAAATTGCTTAAAGCACCCATCATATGATTGTAGAAAATCATCTAGTTGTTATCTTATTTCCTTGGAGATAGCTATGTTCCATTATGTCATATTTGAAAAATGAATTTGGTCTCTAAATTAGTCATTTAATTCAAACTATTAATTGGGTTATTGCATACAGACCAATCATCTGTGCATTCTTGTAATGTTGTTATGAATGGCTTTATTTTATGGATTATTTCAATGTTGATGTTACAAGGTACCCAAACTTACATTCATGCCAATATTGACCTACATCCTCACCACTTGAGAATGGCTTGATGAGAATAAACTTAGATATAATTACTTGATTATATAATAGGATAAATTAGGCTATGTGACACTAGCATCTAACTCAACTAATGTATTTATTACAAGAAAAATAGTCTTGGAAAATCTTTAAATTAGAAATAACTTGGTCAAATATAAAACTATTCGGGGTTGTCTTTATTCCCTTTTCTCCTAGGGAATCACACTGCAATACATGCTCTATAGATAGAAGTGTGGCCTTATTCAATAAGTATCTATTGGTATTAGGATTTGTGTAAGATGTTTGACATAGGTTATAATGTGGTTTATCCTCACTAGAGTGCACACTACCTATCTCTACAATATGTACTCACATTCCTTCAATTGAATACCATTCTACAAGTCACCAACTCCTTCAACTAAGAACCATTGATTCATTCCATTAATATCCTTGTGTAATTTCTAGTAGACTTCAAGATTGCGATAAAATATATGTATTTATGTATGTATGTATTTATGTATGTATGTATGTATGTATGTATGTATGTATATAATATTAGTATATGTTATATACAAGAATACTTTTCTTATCTCATGTTAGCTTAAATTCATTTTCAATATTATCTAAAATTATATTTTTTTATAATATAAATTTATGACTTCCATAAAAAATTATAATTTAGATATTTGTAATTTACATAATATCTATATTCTTACTTAAAATTATTCAATTCTTGAATCTTCTTATGATAAAAGAGTTGTGTAAAATGATTTGAAATTTGATTTTTTTCATTGTTATAAATATAAAAAATAGATTACCCATTTTTTTATGATTAAGAGTATGAAGGGAATCGTTAAATATATTGGAATTTTGGAGATGTTGGAAACTTGAGTTGTTTGTGAGTTGTTTCTCATGTTGTCATTGATGTCAACCCTTGTATGAAGGAATGTTGGATTATTTCAGTATTGATGATGTTCTTGGAGTTGTTGGTGCTATCATTGATGCCTTACTTTAGTATAGCTGCTGTTGTAAGCTTGGCTTGTGTGTGTTTGGGGAAGATTGTTGCATGTAAGCTGCGTTGGATCGGCGTTACAAATGTTGCGCATGTGTGGAAAAAGATGTTAGTAATGTTGCTAATGAAGCGGTTCACTTTTTTTCCGCTCTTTTGAGAAAATTTGAAAAAGAGAGAGTTTGTTGTGATAGAGTGAAATATCCCCATTAATTTATTCTTAAAATTAACATTCAAATCAAAGAACTTCAAACATTGATTAGCGTTAGCTCCAAAAATGTAAACCAAGAAAGAAGATAACTCTAACCAAGAATGTTCACCAAGATCCCAATGTGGGCGAGGTGATAGCATATGGTCGGAGGATCGTTAGGCATAAACAGAGCTGAAAGTATAATTCATCTGCTGGTGCAGGTATCCACAAGTGGTGGGAATACTCCACTTATTCAGTGGGTGAGTTTACAAAAATTATTAGGCAGCAAGCTAGCCTTTAAATCCACTCTTCCACTTATTAACGTGGGGGGAAATACTGTCCACACAACCACTTATAACGTGGGGGGAAATTACAAACAAGATATATGTTTATTCTAAAACTCAACCACTCAATTGTGGGAGTGTAAAACAGATATAAAATTGCAGCAAGTAAAGGAAGAGCTGTTAGTACTACTAACTAGCTTTACAAAGAATAAGAACAGCTGCAAATAGAATAGATAATCTTCCAAGAACATTAAACAGTTAGAGTATCACTTCCTCTAACATTTACAATGATATAAGATGAAGAATTGAAGCTCAAACCAGCAAATACAATTATTTAATAAGTCTGATATAGAAACAATGTTAACAGAAAATCAGACCAGCAAACTATACATCAATGAAATACTCATAACTCTTTCAAATTACCTCCGAATGAGCTGAAACGAAGTGCAATGAATCACTAGGAGGTTGGCGCCCAATTTGCAATGATAAAACAGCATCTAAACTCAGCCATTAATTTATGCACAAATCCCAATGCTCTCCAAAAAGGTACGGCCTCCTTGCAAGGGCGATTTTTTGCTTGATAAAATCTAAAACTTGGAATTAAATTATGTTAACCTCCAAATATGGTCACCTCTATCATAGAAATGCAATGATCAAGTACCCAGAATCAAATAAAATTCATACTAAAAGCTGTAAACAAAAATCACTTTCAGCCATGATAAACCAGCAACATGAAATCTGGAAAAATCTCACCAAAACTCCACAATAATGCTCAATATGTACTTCTGGATGAAGCACACTCTTAGTCCACCACCTAGGGAACCATAGTTTCAGGCCCAAAGAGTGGAGTAAATTTGCTAAGCTATCCCTTAGCCAGATTTTGGATTCATTCCAGCAGCGTAACTTTGCTCTTCAAAAATATGCATAATCAGCTCATCATAAAACATCAATATATAGGCTTTAGTTGGCAAATGAAGCAACAAGAGACTCTTCAAATTCCAAGAAGTTGAATCACTTCAACTTCCAAGAGGGATGCCACCTTTTAGCAATTTACTTTTTGAAATATTAAAATATCATTCAACTTCCCCTTTAGGCGTCCATTTCCATATTGCAACAATAAAGCATTTATTAAATAATTAAATGCTCACTTGACCCCTTAATGTCCCCTTCTTTAAAACAACTTGAAGTCATCAAGCCTAGGCGTGGGGTACAACTTCAAGACATGAAAATTGACTAAGTCTGAAACTCAGTCCAAGGAGATAACCAAATACAATGCCCAAGCTGCAACTGATGAATTGCTAAAAATAGCAAACTGACAAATGCCAAACTGAACCAAGTTGATGATGATGCTTCTGCCAAAAATGAACTTACTAAAAATAGCAAATGCCAAAAATAGTAAGTTAACTTCAAAATCAACAGAAAGCCAAACTGACCAACCAAACTGAACTGCAACAAAACCTCATCTGTATGCCAACTGAGCAGTAAACAAAACTTACTAAAAATAGTAAATGTTTCCAAATATCATTTGAGCACAAAGCGGGCAGCCATCATGACTTGCTATAAATAGTAAGTGCCCGGAATGGATGTCAGAATCAGATGCATGTTACATCACCTTGGAGGTCTCTGAAAACCCAAAAAAACCCAGAAACCTTTTACATGCAAACCTTCGAAAAAGCATTTGAAAGAGGAAACCCTAATTTTCTGCTTTAGCTTAGCCTACGGATTTCCGGAAATAGGCTAAATCCAATTGAAGAGTGTAGGGCTAAAATGGGGACATTACATTTCGAAAAGAGAAAACCTCAGCTATGATGCAAAGAGTTTTATAACCTTGTGCTCTTAGCTGACAACAAAAAAGATTGGCAATAGTTTAGTATTCTTTCTTTTAAGCATCATCAACGAAGAGGGAGCTTCCCCTCCTAATTTGAAGAGCAATTTAACTGTGCATAGCTCTCCGTTTCTAATTCGCATTCCAGAGGTGCGAATTGAAATGCCAACACTTCAAATTTGTTATTGTTAGTTAGAATTATAATATTGTATGCAAATCTTAATTCTGATTTGTTCAAATACTGTAAATTGGACGATATACCACCAATACTTGAATTTCTGAAGATCCTAGACGGTTCACTGTTGAATCCTTGCACCTATTGTAAAAGATCTCGGTCGCTTTATCTACTAAATTTTTATCTTTACTTTCAATTCTCTTTGCATCTTGGCATGTATTGGAATTAGGTGAATTAGTCTACCATTTTGGCAATGACGCAATTCTACTTACATTCAACCAATTTGGCTTGATCGAAACTCACATTTCACTATCAACCATGTTGGCTAGATCAATTTTATGATTTTTCTTATATTGTAACTTGGTCAGTTAACTGTCAATATCTTTCAATGTAATTCCATAGTCCTCACTCTAGTCTCCATATGCTCACCTTGCCCACATCAGAAACTTGGTGATCAGAAAGAGTTAGAAGTTGAGTGATTGCAAAATTTTATGTGTATTTGAGTTAATGCCCTATAGGAGTTATTACACTTCCCCATATAATAATAAATACAAACATACACACATTTAAGTGTGTGCAATTCAATTATCTCAAACTTTGTGCATTCATTCTTCTGACATCCTTCAGTGAAATAATATATAAACTAAAGACTTGGAAAGAATACCAGCTATAAATTTACACATGCAGCCATAAGATGGTCTCAGCTGAAATGAGGTTGAGCCACAAAATCACTCTAAATGAGACACAGAATTAACATATGATTATATAACTGAACAATGGTATCAAGCTAGACAACATACCTGCTCCAACAACGAGCACTTGAAGAATTAAATATTTTAGATAGGGTCGATGCACTAATGCCAAGATGTTGCCCAAGGGCAAGAGCTTCAGATATCCCAGCCATACTGATTGCCATGGCTAGATTGTTGCAGATCTTTGCCGCCTGGAGTAAAGAGCCATGTTAGTACTACAAAAGTATGAGAGCTTGAAACAAATTTATGGATGACAATCAACTCAGATGATGAATGTTGAATGTTTTCCCTCTCTTAGAGATCACACCAGTAAAATGAATTCCTACAATGTCCAGCAGATTCTACAGAAAAACGTCACTTAAAAATGCACAAAAATTATTCAAATGCATACTTAATTTTAACCAGACATATAGCAAAATTTACGACAAAGGTGAAGAATGAATTTGCAGTTGCACATTAAAAATGTCTGCTTTAGAAGAAAACTAAATAAAGCTTAAATAAAAAAATAAGAAGATTGCTTGATTGATAAAATTTATTTGAAATGCAACAGTGCTATACAAGAATGCACAAAATGCAAATTATTTTCTGAATGTGACAAGGCAATAAACTCAGAATTTAGAAAAAGAAGTATGCTTTAAAAAGTTTGTTAAATGGGATGAGCTAAAGTGGTAAATCCTTGGGGCTTCCATAGTGAAGATCCATACTCAAATCCCCAAATTGTGTAAATTACCACATCAATGTATGTGTGGCATACCCCAATGGGCAAGGCCAGCATAAATCCAAGGTGAATTTGACAGAAAAGGTAACCCTTGGTCCTGGCATCTAAGACTAAACTGAAGGACACCCCACAATGGGGAATTTACCAATTGAAAATAGAAAATAAATTAACACATTTAAAAAAGTAAAATGTACTAGCAGTTTAAAAAGTGTTCAAAAGAAGCAAAAGATATGATAAGACTTCTTAAGGGGTTCTTTTTGGAAAATTCCTGTACATGATATAACTTAGAAAATTGTCTATGATATCTATTCATGAAGAATGAAGAATAATTAACAAATATATCTATACTATCTAATCCATAGTACTTTAGAAATACTTAGAGAGGAAAACAAACGATCGGATATTACTACAATGCAAAGGAAAAGTACATTAAGGCCTACTAAAAACTTTAAATGCACTAAAGCTGCGACAAGCAACCTCCGTTATCTTTAACAGAAAAGGCATTTTCTTTTTTGCATGGATAACATGCATACGGGCATTGGCTAATAATGGAAAGTCCTATCTGTGACCATCCAATATCCTATTAGGGTTTAATCCTATCTAATATAAAAAAAATTAGAATTTTTATTTTATAGATATTTCCACTTCATCCAATTTTCATTGGTGTGCACATTAGAGTTTCAATTATGCATCCAAAACTACAAAATTATTTTTTCATACTAAAATTTAAAAACAAAATACTCAATTCTTAAAAGTGCACAGCTATGAAGAAGAAATTGAGACATAAAGAATACATACAGCACCATTTCCAGATTTTCCACAGTAAATACTTTGTTTTCCCATGGCATTCAGCAATGGTTGTGCTGCAAGAAAAGCATTATGTGGACCTCCTACCTGAAAATTACCCATTATAAGCAAGAGATGCAATCCAAATTTGGGGTTTAATAAAAAGCTGTAATAGTCTAGCTATGCCTTTTCAGAGTAAGAAACTAGATGTACGTAGGCATGCCCATAAAAAACTACAATGTAAAACAAAGGACGATCTGATATCTATTAAGAGGAAAATTTATTGATGAAGTGAGATACATCCATCCATGTCAAAAGCCAACCATAAAATATGAAAGAGAAACTAGCTTCTGGAGAACATTCAATCACCACAGTGCTGCTTACTGCAGGTATGCACCCAGTATGACCATAACCATACAGAAAGATTAGTGCAAAATTAACTCATTTGTTTTGATTCAATTGTATCAAATTTTCCCTTTTGTGTACATCTATGATGTCATTTACTCTCAATTTTCAACATAACTGCTCAGATGTGCCTCCCCTTGATCAGTAAATTGTGAGAACAAAATTCTTTTTTTCTTCTATGTTACTCAATTCATTTACATCAGATTTTCTCAATCAACATTCAAACAAAAGAAACATACCATAAATGTAAGTGTCCTGGCCTCTGCACCAAGGACCCCCCCAGATACCGGTGCATCTAGCATCACAGGAGCTCCCCAGTTATCTGCATATCACATAAGACTGATAAGAGAGATAGAGATATAAAGGCACATATTATACAAAAACAACCAATCTACTTTCCACTGTTTTAAATGCAGAAAAGGAATGGAAACCACAAGAGTATGAAATTATATTTAAGCCAAGAGAAAACCAGTCTATAACATACAGTATGGAAACCGTTATTCTTAAACTTTTAACAATCCCAAATACTTCACACTGGAGTCTAATATAATTAATTCATCAAGTATTTCCCAATCTGTTTAGTAAGCTGAACAAAGAGAAAAACAACCATAGAGGATCATAGAAGTCCTAAGGCATTGCAATGATTTATTCTTAAGCTTATTGTTAATCAGTAAAAATTTAGCAAGCACTTGTCATGTGCCACAAGTCTATCTTTCACCTTGTCATGTCCCCTTTTCCAAGCGAAGATAATTAAGAGCACATTAGCCTATTTTCCGTAAGCTAAAGGGGATGATGAGGGAAACATATTTTTTTTAATTTCTTTATTTGTCCTAGTTACTTTAAGATATAACTTTATAAGAGGATAACTTAAAAGTTAATTTTTAAATGTGGATCAATAAAGTGTCACTAGGAGAGAGGGCCAAAAAAATATATTTTATTAAAAAGCCTTTCTAAACACTTCTCAAATAAAGTTTTGGAGGGAAAAAGGAAAAATAACATAATTTTTAATTATTTTTCCTTAATGAATATATAAAAGGAGGAGCCAGGAACGAAAGAGGAATCATCCATTGTCTTGTTATCAAAACTCTTTTCTCCAAAATCAAACACTTGTGTTCATCTTTTGGTTGGAGGACGAAAACCCTCCTAGTATCAAAATTTGGAGGAGAAAAACCCTCTTGGTTTCAAGATTGAATTTGGGGATGAAAACCCTCATATCCATTAGTGGCGGTTCCAATCAAGAGTTGCACTTGAGCTGAAAGTTTGAAGGAGTTCCAATTTCATGAGTATTATTGAAAAAAATTAGATTGTGAAGTTTGTTACAATAATTTGTACCGCTGCTACAATAATCCATATCACTACAATGTTACGCTACAATTCCAAAGGTTTATTCAAAGACTTTGAAGGTTTCTAATTTGGTAAAGATTTCCATATTTATTTGTGGAAGCTTTCAATGTTATTTCTGCTAAGAAGGATTCAATATTATTCCATAACTATTTGAAGGGTGTCAATATTTCTTTCATTGTTGTATAGGGTTTCCATAGAATTACATTAATTTTCTATGAAGGGTTTAAATAATATTACATACTATTTGTTGTGAGGATTTCATCATTCTATTGTTGCAATAACAACAAATATTCTGCTAATTTCTTGAGATGGTATACATTGAAATCATACCTCTAACCAATGTCATATGGCCCTACCCATAAGGACCAAACTTACCATGCTTTCTTTTGCCTTTTGATATGGCATTCCACAAGAGAACCACGTCACCAATATGGAAGTTTCTTTGTAGAGCCTTCTTACAAAGAGATGTTTCGTTGTTTGTTTCTATAGCAATATCTTTTCATGTGAAGGTCTCCTACTTTCATCTAGCTCTATCAATTCAAGTATTCTTTGAGAAACTACACTATCTTGGTCTTTTTCAATATCACATAGTTGTTGTTATACATGTAACTCTAGACTACTTGGCATTTTGACTTCTAGTCCATAGACTAGTTCAAATTGTCTCCTGCCAATAGCCTACTTGAAAGTTATGATATCAGCCCAAACTACATACTTCAACTTATCATCCCACCTCTTCTTATTCATATCCAAAGTTCTTATAATCTTCATGAGACTTTTATTATTGGATTCAATCTATCCACTTCTCTAAGGATAATAAGAGGATGAATCTATCAAATAGATTCCAAACTTGGAACACAAATTCAACATATCCAAGGATCTAAAACACATGGCATTATCAGCAATAATCCTTCAGGGAACACCAAACCTGATTATTATATTGCTGATCAAGAAGTCTACTACCACCTTAGAGGTAGCATTGCGAGTTGGAACTTCCTCGACCCATTTGGTGAAGTAGTCAGTAGCTACAAGTATCCACTTGAAACCATTCCTAGATCTTTCTTGAATTTCTCCAATAAAGTCTACTTGCCACAATTGAAAAGGAGCATCAATTGCCATTGTTGTGAGGGGGAGAGAACCTACAAACTTAAACTTACCAGAAAATCTCTGTCAAGCATCACATTTTCTTACCATCTCAGCCAGATCCTTAAACAAGGTGGACCACCAATATCTTTCCCTAAGGATCTTATGGTTAATGGTCTTAGCTTTAAAGTTTCTTCCTCATACACCTTGGTGATACTCAATAATTACTTCCTTTGATTGCTCTTGGTCCAGGCATTTGAGCAACAACCCATCATGATTTTGTAATGTCCCCTTCTCAACAGTGATCTTCTCAGTTGGCAATTAGCCTATCCCAAAGGCCCGTAGGCTACTCGGAAGCAGAAATTGGGGTTTCCTATTTTCTAGGAGGACACTTTGGTTGTTTCAGGGGTTTGCATGTTGGAGTTTTGCAGTTTGGATTATGGATTCTTTCTGGGTTTTCAAAGGAGCTTCGCAATGGTATGACATGCAACTACATCAGGTAACTTTTTCAGACTTACTATTTTTTTAGTAAGTTACAACGGCTGCTCAAATGTGGTTAAAATACATTTGAAGTCACTTACTATTTTTAGCAATATGCTATTTATAGTAATTGTTATTTTTAGCAATGCTATTTTTGGCAATTTTTAAGTAGTTTAGTTCAATGGCTATATCTGGCAGGGCAATTTGAGTAGTTTGGTCTCCAGCATTCTCGAACCCTGTTTTTGCAGGTCATGGCTTAAGTGATTTTCAAATATAGACACCTTAGTTGGAAATTATAAAGTTAAATATTTACTAAGGCTAAATGGGACGCCACTTTTGAAGAGATAAGTGATTTTTATAAAGTTTATTAATTAACTCATTTTGGAGGCCTTATTTGGTGAATTATAATGTTTTAAGTGAAATATTAACTTACGCAAAATGGATGCCTAGTTTGGAGGAATATTTGATTATTTATAAAGTACTTCACTTTATTATATTGGGACGCCTATGTTGAGATATATTTGCATTTTTGATAAAGTATTATTCCTCATTTGTTTTGGACGCCTAAGTCAAGGAGTCAAAGATGCAACTCAAATGCAATTTGGATGGTGAATGTGAATTTCACTTTGGCATCCTAATTTGAGGAGAAAAGTTATAAATAAGAGCTCTTGCCTTCATTTTGAAAATATCCATGAATATTGTAACAAAGTGTTGTTGAAATTGTGTCAGACCTCTTGCATCGAGGAACGCATACCTCCTAGCTTCCTTGGTTTCGTGCTTGCAAGATAGCAACTAGCTAAGTTTGTGACTGTTCTTTACTCTGAAGAACAGATTGATACTATCAAGATGAAGATTTATGAATTTTTCTGACTTTTATGTTGTTTGTTTGGCTTGGCTAGAAACACCTTTTCGTTCATAGCTCATTCTACGAATTTTGTTTGGTTCTGGGTGTTAGCTCTATCTTCCTTCCTACCCTAGGCGCCCCTCCTTGCAAGTTTTCGGATTGTTTAGTGGAGTATTGGATTTTATCTTGTTGGTCGCCCTCTCTGGGAGGCTATACTACCTGCAGTCAATGCATTGGGAGACATGCTAATTCTTTATTTACTATTTGGTGTTGTTTGTTGACATGAACTTGGTTTCCCTTCTCTTTGGCATCCATTGCACTTGATTTCACATCATTTGGAGTTGTCTAGACAAAGTTATGAGCATTTTGGTGTGATTGGAGCTTGCTGGTCTAAGATTTTTGAACGCTGCAAATTTATATCAGATTGGTAAAAGTTCAGTTTTTGGCTTGTTTTCCTTAGTAGAATAGCTAGCTTATGTTTGGAGATCATCTACTTTCTTTGGAGCTTATTGGACATCTAATTCTCTTTGTAACTTGCAGATTTTATCATATTGTAAGGCTGTTATCAGTAGTACTGATTCAGTCATTT
Source organism: Sequoia sempervirens (assembly GCA_007258455.2). Taxonomy (NCBI): domain Eukaryota; kingdom Viridiplantae; phylum Streptophyta; class Pinopsida; order Cupressales; family Cupressaceae; genus Sequoia; species Sequoia sempervirens. The sequence goes on along the minus strand of VDFB02100374.1, from coordinate 51,394 downwards.
TATCTCTACAATTTACCTTTTGTAATTCCCACTTTTAGTGGAAGGGACAGGCCTCGCCATCCATTACTTCCAGTATTTTACTTTCTTGTACTGCCCGTTGAAAAGCAGAAGGGGTCGGCTAGCTGCCCAAACATTTACTTTTCTTGTAATTTCACTCTCATTGAATAAGTGGTTGAGTATGCATTTTCATTTCATGTTGATCGGTTGAGCCGTCTTTACACTCCCGCTGAATAAGTGATTGATTTTGCATCTGCATTACATTCTAATCAGCTGAGTCGTCTCTCATTTGTACTTTCAGTTTGGATTTCGCCTAACGATCCCCTTTCCTACCGTATGCTCTCACCTTGCCCCCATGGGATCTAGGTGATCAGAAAGTGAAAGGGTTACTTTCAATTGGTTTATGATTTCTCTAACGTTAACGGGTGAAATTGCTTGTGGAAATTGGGAAAAATTATAAGGGGGATATTTCAAATTTCTCCATAGTAAATCATTATATCAATACATACCTTTGGAGCTACAGCCTTAGTGTTCTTTGTTGATTTTTATTCATCTTGGGAGGGCAATTCATGTTTTCTGAATAAAATACTATACTCTTATAATGTGAGTTATCTTTTACATGACAAGAGCTAGAAGCATTGTTGGATTCTACCTTGTTCACCTCTACTACTTCCAAATTAGCATCCACCATCAATTTGGCTAGGCCTTGAACCCTAGCCAATTTAGCAACCTGTACTTGTATGTCATACTCTTGGATCTTGATAATCCACTTGCATCTTTTACTTGAAGATTCTTTCTGAATGAAGGTATCCTCCATTGCTAAGTGTAACATCCCTCCTCTTAATACTCGGTAAACTCAAGAATTTACTAGAAGGTAAATAAACTTAGTGAACATGAGAGATTTTTTTTTAAAATAACATTTGTATAAGCACAAGAAATAAAGTACAACTTTCTAGATAATTTCAAACTTGAAATCATACATAATCGCAACTTGAATCAAAGAGAAGTCCTTAAACTTTTCATTTATATTACATAAAATGCGCTTGGCAAAAAGAATAGTTTTACCTCATAAGTTCAACTATCATATGCCATAACATGGAGCTCATTGCATCTGGAATGTTGATATCTATCTTCACGAGCCTTGGTGAGTCTTCTGCTACAGAGGGAGAGCATCATCCGAGTGTTTTTCCTCCAACCACGGACTTAAGCGGTCCCCCGCACACTTCTTAACTGGAAGTGGCCCTGCCCTTCACGAAGGGTATAGATATAAGGAACTATCAAGTTTCTCCATCTGAGTCCTGGTGATGTGTCCTACAAAACTCAATCGACCTTACAACTCTCGACCCCTTCTATCTAAGTATGATCATTCTGATTGGTCATTCCATCTAGACACACACCTCTGACTCGTCTTAGAAACTATCCCATCCTATAGTTTTACTTACTTTATTTGGTACTCTAGACACAAACTTGTCTAAACTGAAAATCCATTCTAGCCAATCGAATTTAGAACTAATCCTTAATCCAGGATATGTTAAATTTAGTGATCAGATTTAATGCACAGAAATTTAATTCAAAATCAGACATAATACACAGCAGATACCCTGTGAAAACCCTCCTCTTGAGGGAGAAAAACCCAGCCAATAATATCTCTTATATTATTGATTCACAAATGAAAAAATCTCCTTTACAATAGAGGCTGATAAGTAAGCCAAAAAATCAGTATCACAGACTGATGTAAGTACAGGACTGAGTGATACAAACTGCTTGAATATTTCTGCCTTATACTCAGATCTCAATCTGCACTTTACAAACTCGCACTGCTCTGAAGATGAATAAGAAGGCTAATGAATTCGATGATGAACAATGAGAGAAATGAATGGATATATATACATGTATTGAGAGAGGTCGCACCTCTTCAATTATCTCCAAGTCGGCCTTCATAAGTAATATATATTTTATAATCAAGAAGTCGGCCATCTATAATAAATGAAATTCCTTCATAGAGAATTGCGCCTAAGATAGGATGAGGTCGGCCTCATACAATTCTTCATTAATTGAAAATCACGCCTCTTGATGCATATAAATTAAATAGCCTCTTAGCTATTATTTAATTTAACAAATAAGGTAAAGGAGATGGCTGGAAGTAATGACCAAAGCTGCATTTAAACATCAACACTCCCTCTTAGCTAGGGAGGATACTTCCAGCTACACAAGGCAAATCACCTCATCGTGATGCCTAGTACTATGGCTACAACCATAAGTGAAAAGAAGAATATCACCTCATCGTGATATTAGATATCGCCTCAACACGATATCAACCATAATGGCTACAACCATACTATGGTGTGTACAAGTGTTCATCACTTGCGTGATGTTGTCACCTCAACATGGCTTTCACCATGGCTCTCCCAGAGGGTGAAACACAAGTACAAGATGTTGTCATGGAGTCACACACATGACATTCACCATGGCTCTCTCAAAGGGTGGAAACAAGGGCTTTCACCTCAAATCTCTCTCAAAGAGAAATGCATTAACAAGGGCTTGCACCTCAAATTCCTCCGTCTCAAAAGAAAATGCATTAACAAGGGCTTGCACCTCACATTCCTCCATCTCAAAAGAAAATGCATTAACAAGGGATTGCACCTCAAATTCCTCCGTCTCAAAGGAAAATGCATTAACAAGGGATTTCACCTCGAACTTCTCTCACAAAGAAGAACTCATTAACAGGCTCACTGATGTTGAGACTCTTTCTCAGTTAAGGCTGGATTCTCCACCATACCAAGCTTATCTCGAAAGTACACAAACTTGATTCTGGAGAGAGGCTTGGTGAGAATGTCTGTCGTCTGCTCATCAGTGTTGATATACCTCAACTGTATAGCCTTCCGCAGTACCATATCTCTAATATAGTGGTACTTGATCTCAACATGCTTGGTTCTATCATGGAACACAAGATTGACAAATAGCTTCACGTAACTCTAATTATCACAATGAATGATAGTGGGCTCCATTGATTGCCCAAATAATCCTGCAAGGAGCTTACGAAGCCACACTGCTTCCCGAGCTGCCATACAAGCTGCAATATACTCTGCCTCGGCTGTACTCAATGCTACAAATGATTGCTTCCTGCTGCACAAGGTTATCATAGCAGATCCAACCTGAAGAATATCTCAATCCATATCCAACTGTGCCACGCAAGTATCTCAGGATATGCTTTGCTGCAACAAGATTACCATCTTCTTCAGGCTCAGCAGACTCCCTCTGAATCTTCAAGCACTTGCATCAACCTTCTACCCTCTTCACCCAAGATTGCCTGCAACACTTTGACTTAGATAAATGTTTTCCAGCGCACACCTCTGGTACTGTAGAGAGTTCAGGATAGTCCTCCTTGACCTCATGATCTCACTATTCTGAATAGGTTTGCGGAGCTACCAATGACAGTCTTGAGCAATTCTGATCTCAGCAGCTGAAGGGATCTTCTAAGGATTTAGCACCTAGCTTTGCAATACAGTAATCTTCACTTCTTCTCAATGAGTTACAAAACTCCCTCTTGACCCCTGCTTCAGAGATAGAAAGGAAGACTTCTGGAAGTGAACTCCCTCTAGCCATCAACTCAGTCCCATGACTGCAAGTTGTGATTTCACGCTTGATCATTTCTTTGGTCGGAATGACTTCCTCATAAGATGCCACAAGCTTTTCATCATTGAGCAATCTCTCATTACCTTCTTGCTCCTAGATTTGTCCTGGAAGCATTTTAGATAGAGATTACTAACAATTTATAACTATCCAAAGAAAAGACTTGAATAATACAAAGTTTACTATCTCAGGTTATGAACAATATTAAAACATGAATAAATAAATCAACACAAAAGAGAAATATATCAAAAGATCATAATGAAGGGATAAGGAAACTTATCTTTATTGAATTTTGATATAATTCTTTCTTCCAACTTTTACTCCTCTCGAGAGTGCCAAGCTCAACACAACAAAAAAAATCTGCACAACTACAGATTTCTTGAATGCATTATGCGGTTAGCATGTAGAACCAACTCTCCCCAAGAGTTCAAGGCTCTATCATAGATCATGCATTTAGAGAATGATATCGATGTGACCAATCACCATCGAACTTTCAATTCTCTTTTTATTTCAGAGTCACGCAAAAATCTTCACAACCAACATGAAAAGACTAACAATAAATGAAATCTTCAAAGGATCTTACGCTAGTGAACACAATTCAATAGAAACCACTATCTCTCTTTACTAATTACAAGATCCAAATAAAAGATATAACTTAACAATCAAAAAATACTTATCTCTTTAAATATTCTAATGGATGCAAGATACACTGCTTTTGAGCACAAATCAGCACACAACTTTCACGGCTTGAACACAAGCCCATAACTTAGAATAGAAATTCCCTAGAATCCTTCTGAGGAGAGAACTTATTCACATCCGCAAATGAAGCATGCTGATTAGGCTTGGTTGGGCAATCCTTCGCATAGTGACCAAACTCGTCACAACGAAAGCATTGGACTTGGGAGAGCTCCCACTTCTTCTTGAGTGCGGGAGCACCATCTGACCCTTTATCTCTATTCCTCTTGAAGTATCCTTTCTTTCCTCTTTTTCCTTTCTTCTCCAATGATTGAGCGGAAAGAACATGAATGTATTCATTCGTAGAGCTTCAACCAATACCTCTCGCAGCCAACCTAGACTCTTCTTGAATTCAATCCGCCCTCAAACGATCAAACTTGGGAAGTTTCGATCTCGCGTTGATTCCTTGAATGCAAGACTCCCAAGATGAAGGAAGTCCATTAAGAGCCAACATGGTCAAATCCTTGTCATCAACAATATGACCAATGGTAGAGAGCTGATCTCTCAATTCGGAAATCTTCATGAAGTAGGTGATTACAAATTCTCCTTCTGCCATCTTAACATGATGAAGTTGTTGCTTCAAGGCAAGTGCCCGGTTGGTGTCGTTGATTTCGTACATTTCCTCCAATGTCTTGAACATCTCCCTTGCAGTCTTCAACTTGGAGACAATTGGAACAATATGATCCTTGACGGAATCAACCAACAACTTCTTCGCCTTGATGTCTTTCTTCTTCCAGCAACTTCTCTTCTTCCTCTTCAGGTTCGGGAACTTTGGTCTCCACAAACTCTACCAAATCATTCTCCTCCAATGTGAGCATGATTCTAAACCTCCATGAAGTGAAGTTTGACACTCCCTCAAGTCTATCTTCAATCTTCAATCCATTCACCATCTTGATTGATGTAGAGATAGACAAAGAATTAAGACGAAGAGAAAAGAGTATCGCTGTAAATCTGATCACGATCTACTCAAACCCGCTCTGATACCATGTTAAATTTAGTGATCAGATTTAATGCACAGAAATTTAATTCAAAATCAGACACAATACACAGCAGATACCCTGTGAAAACCCTCCTCTTGAGGGAGAAAAACCCAGCCAATAATATCTCTTATATTATTGATTCACAAATGAAAAAATCTCCTTTACAATAGAGGCTGATAAGTAAGCCAAAAAATCAGTATCACAGACTGATGTAAGTACAGGACTGAGTGATACAAACTGCTTGAATATTTCTGCCTTATACTTAGATCTCAATCTGCACTTTACAAACTCGCACTGCTCTGAAGATGAATAAGAAGGCTAATGAATTCGATGATGAACAATGAGAGAAATGAATGGATATATATACATGTATTGAGAGAGGTCGCACCTCTTCAATTATCTCCAAGTCGGCCTTCATAAGTAATATATATTTTATAATCAAGAAGTCGACCATCTATAATAAATGAAATTCCTTCATAGAGAATTGCGCCTAAGATAGGATGAGGTCGGCCTCATACAATTCTTCATTAATTGAAAATCACGCCTCTTGATGCATATAAATTAAATAGCCTCTTAGCTATTATTTAATTTAAAAAATAAGGTAAAGGAGATGGCTGGAAGTAATGACCGAAGCTGCATTTAAACATCAACAGGATATACATGTAATATAAAGATTTAGGTATTTCTAACCTTTTTAAGAGTCCCTTATTGCATTCTTGCAATTTCTCGGGTTTATGTCTTTCTATTATTTACTCTCTAGATTCAACTACCAAACATCTTTGATGCATTAAAACGAGTTTCGACATTATCATAGAATCTCTTAAAGTATTACAAAGACTCTTCTTGTCTTGTTCTATGGTTTTCTCGACCTTTCACTGTCAATCACTATATATATATATATTTACAATGTCATATCCCGCATAAGAGTTATAGATTTCCTATATCCTCCTTGTTTCAATACTAAGGTTTAGCCTCTCTAACCCAATACATGGAAATATCAAACATCCTTGTTTTCCAAAGGTAATAGCATAAGTGTAGCAAAACATAAGAACAAATACTTCTAGTCTTTCCTAGACCACCTGGCATTGCTTGAGTTCACATTTTACGTAACATGAATAAACATAGTATTCAAGGTATTTCCTCACCAATATAATATCTAAAAGAATACTATCATTCCATAATGCTCAAGGTTAGATATTAGGAACCCTTAGGTTAGCCATCTGAGTATCTGGTGTTGTGTCCTTCCTAATGTCTCACGGTCACACAACTATAGATCCACTTTAACTATGTATGACACTACTGGAGACACTAGGCCATCTAGAGCACAGTGTGTTGTACCCAAACCAAATATTTTGCTTCATCAAGGCATTTTGCATAAAAGAGTCTAAACCTTGCTACAATGATATCAAATATAGTTTTTGGGCAATATCAAGCATGGAGTTTGGTCAGTGTTGTGTTAGTCAAAAGCAATATCCATTGATTAGAACCTGAATTGGAGACTCAGAACGAGGCATTTCACGATGGAGAAGCATTTCACGACGACAGTTTTACCTTTGCATGGTCATTTCAGTGACTAAGACGAAGATTTCAGTGGTCAATTTATGAAGATTTCTCAGGCAAAAGCAAAATTGCGCCCCCCTGTAGCCCAGGGGCGCCCTTCTCTTTGGAGGTCCAAATTTTGTGACATGTGCTCATAAATGTAGTCAATCTCTTCAAAATTAGCCCAGTTATCCATTGAGCTATCCTACGAAGTTTTCCAAGGTCCAAAACTCCGGTGACTGACATCAGAAGCCAAGGTTCAGAAGATTAAAGATTGCAGAAGCTTGTCAATTTTCAACTTTTGCACCCCTGTAGCTTAGGGGCGCCCTTCTTAAAGAGGGGTTAGATCTTGGCATTCCTGTTTGTTGATGCATTTAATCTCTTCACGACTAATCTGGCTATCCAACGAGCTATCGAATGCAGTTATCTGAGTCCCAGAGCTCCGGCAAATTGATGTCAGAAGATAAGGTTACGAGGAGACTTCACATCATAGAAACTTTCTCAAATGGTGAAATTGCGCCCCTATAGCTCAGGGGCGCCCTTCAAGATGGCCTCTAAGATGGTAGAATTTGCAAATGAGGTCTTCCTGACAACTTTGCTATTCTAGTCCGGCTTCGCAACGCACCAGTAAGCCTGTCAGTCCGACATTCCGAATGATCATGGCAGAGTTTCTGCCAGGCATATAAATCAGTAGGTGGAGAAACATTAAACATACACTGTAGCCTCTGTAGGCCAGGGGCGCCCAGCGTTTAGGCCTATCAGAAGGGGTTATTCGCTTTCGAAGTCTTCACGAGACTTGTGCGTAATTACTTTAGCTATCCAACGAGCCCAGCCGTCAGCCTCCGGGATTTGGCAAACGCTCGTACGCGCGAGGTCTTTGTAAAATACTAAAAAGCGAAGGAAGCTTGGGAAATAGCCAAGTCCGGTCGTATATTCCATCTTGGAAAAGGCACTTTTCTTTTTGAGGTCTTAGAAGTAGTTTTCTTGCTTTGTCACCTCCAGAGACATCTCTCGTAGGTCCTTATGGCTACGCATTGAGACAGACGGTGCGCGAATCAGGTCACTCCAGCTCCCGATATCAAGGGTCAAAGTAGGGCATCTAGTTGAGAGTTGTATTTTTGTCAAAATGGTGTTTGAGCCTTTTCAAGCCAAGGGCGCCCTTACTTTTGGGATCCTTAATATAGCTTTCAGGTGCCTTGCACATATTCGTTGGGTGCGGAATACTTCTAGTCACGCAGTGAGCCTATCCTCCAGTTAGTAGGGTTCACCGTTCATCGTCGGACATCGTTTGAAGCGTCAAATGCCAGAGTGGAGAAATGGTTAAGTCTGATGTCTGAAAATCAATTTAATCAAGGGTGCCTAATTTTTTGAGGTGTTAAATGATGGATTTTGCAGTGATGACTCCCAGCAGACATTGCTTCCTTGCTCTGCAGGCTTCGCAATGAATATTCCTGTTCATTCTCAGCATCACCCGGTCACCCGGAAATCAATGTCGAAGATGGCCAATTGTAACTTTGTAGTCAGCTACAACGTAGGAAGTTAATAAAAAGCGTAATATCTTGAGCAAATGGACGCCTATGAGGACAAATGAGGATTTTTCGAATCAGTGAAGTTTGTCGGATGAATCCAAAAGCTTCAAATGGTTTGTCAACTTATTGAAATAATATTTAAATATTTATTTTTGCATATTTGAGCATTGAATGGCAATTTTCTTAAATTGGCACCTCTTTGTGCTGGATTTTCAAATTGCATGATGAATATTTTTATTATTATTTTATTCTGAACTTCAAGTCAGTCTTAGTTCGAGCTGAAGGGGTCCAATCAGAAGCCTTCTATTTCAGTCGAAGGTTTTAAATCTTGCAGTCAGCATTATGGTGCGAATTTTCTCTATTTAAGCATGGCGCCATCATTAAACATTCATCTAGCTTAAGCAAAATTCGTAGTTCTTCAGAGCAAAGGTGAATTTTCACAGGTTGGGCGAATTTATCATCAATTTTCAATGGCGATAGGATCAAACAATTCTTTTTGCAGGTTCAAGTTCACAATTATCAGCAAGTTTGAAGAACAAGGGGTGATTTTCATAGAAGAAGAGCACAGAAAATACGTCTTTTCTCCTCTTTGATTCTCAAAATTCTCTCAAATTTCAATTCGCATGTTCCTGAAATTGGCAAATTTTGGCAAGTTTGATCATCTGGATTGATTCTGTATAGCTTCCTCGAGTTAAATTCATGTCCTTGAATTTTCAGGAATTTTTAACTCCAGAGCATCAGTTCTCGAGTTTCTAGTTTTCTCAGCTGAAAACTCTTTGCATGGTCAAGTAGAAGTCAAATTTTCGCATTTCTAACGTTTTGGGTTGTCTTAGAATCTTTTTCTGGACAAAGCCCATATCTCAAATTTTTCGCCGAAAATAATTCTTCGATAGGCTATTTTTAGCCTCAGCAGGATATTTTTAGCTTTCCAGAAATCTTGTCAAAACATAGTTGAGTTCACAGTCAACGGGCGAGTTTTTCAAAATGCAGTACACTCAGCTCGAATACAGGACGAAATCAGTTCTTACTCACGACTTCATCGGGACTGTTGAGACGAATCTTCACAAGGTGCTGCCAGAGGTAGTCTTAGACCCCGTCAAGATCAGAGATTCGATTATTCAGAACATTGAGCAATCCGGGTTACTTGAGGCCGCTTTCATACCTATCTCCGCTCATTGTGTTGAGTTCGTGATGTCTTGTATTAAGCATTACAACTCTGCTACTCGTGAGACAGTGTCAGTAGATGGACAAGTCATTTGCAGTCTCAAGCCTCTGGACGTTGAAAGAAGTTTTGGTATCCCTCAACACCCGAACAGTCTGGTTATTTCTATGGAGCAATGCGAGCATGCATTCAACACTAATGTGCACAAGTGTCAAAGTAAAATGGTAGAACGATGGTTAAAGCAAGCGAAGAACAAATTGCCAAACAATGTGGGTCGTGGTGAGTATAAGGATGAATACGCGATTCTAATCACACTCTTGAATCGTGTCTCAGGTCATTCACATGCAAAAGTTTTCCAACCTTGGATGTATTACATCATTGGTCGCATCATATCTAGGTAGGAGCATTATGATTGGGCATCCTTCATCAGCGATGTTATCCAAGAGCAAATCACTGGTTTCCTAGTTGCTCATGAGTTTCACATGTGTTCTTATCTCGTGTACTTGATTGCTTATCAAGGTCAGTTTTGAGGGTTAAACATCGTGGGCATTCTCAGTGTTCAGAAAGTCTATCACTATTATGATTAGCTTGAGTTCACTAAGGCTGAACATCACTTCAAGCGTGTTCACGAGGCTTTCCGGACTTATACAGTGAGGAATTAGGACCAGGAGTTGCACATTCGTATCTCGGCAGTTGCTAGAGCAGCGATGGATGGTTGGGCAGATTGGTTTATTCAGTTCCCAACATACACTTATATCCGAGTATATGGATTTACAAGAAATCCAACTATGCTTCCACGCTATCCTTTGGATAGAATAGTCTTTATGGAGTTCCTGAGGCAGTTACATGATGTTCATCGTCATTTATGCCACAAGCATAAACCAGCTGCCAATTTTCCTTTTTAGTTTGGAATATATTGGTGCAAGACGGCAGTTGATGCCAAAGCTGCAGGACAAGAGTTAAAGAGATATCATCTCAAGTATCTTGTTGAGGTACGTGCCTATGATCCTTGGAGTCATTACACAGCACGCCTCGGTGGTCGCACATTCATAAGCCTTCTATGGAAGACTATTGGGCCAATTGCGTGGATGACTTCGAGGTTCGCAGACATAGCTACGGCCGCTTCTCTCTCACAGATTTTTGTTTTCTTGACAGAAGATGTGGGAGGTTTATTAGATGATGAGGGAGAAGTTCTTCCTCAGTTTTTCAGAGAGCAGGTTGATACACAACCACTGCCAGCAGTTGATTGGTACGCCAAGGAGTACACAACAGTAAAGGAGAGGTCAAGTAGAGTTATCCAGAACAATATACTTTACCTCGACAGCAAGAAGACCAGGAGGGTAAGTGTGCCTAGAGCAAAGCCGCCAGTGGTGGATCCTTCGCTACCTTCCTCGTCGAAACCCAAGCAGAAGAAAAGGAGTAATCCTCACAAGAAAATTCAATCACTGAACAATTCAAAAGGTAAGACGCTTGCCATTGATACACACACGAAGCCGGTCATACAGCCAATTCAGAGGCAAGTTCAGAGTCTGCCAGTGCCTGAGGTTCAGCCTCAAGTTCCTATACCAGTTCCAGAGCAGTCACCAGTCCCAATTCATATCGAATTGGATTTAAACTCCCCATCTCGCAGCAGCTCCTCTACATATTCACTCTCGTCAGAGCCTCCTGTTGCTAGTACAAATCCTTCCAGTAGCATTAGCCGAGACCAATCTTGGATTGAAACGCAACTGGGAAGGAAGAGGAGGCAGCCATCCTATGTCCTTAATCATTCAGACTTTGATCAGGTTTACCAGGATGCGCCAGACAAAAGGATCAAGAACATGGTCCACGTGGAGAGGAATACTAATATGGAGATGGTCGTTGAGACTGTTATACCTCCACAGGGGAAGAGCTTGGATGAGTTGGAATCTCAAGACTTTGAGGTTATCACAGTCAACCTTGGTCATAGCACACGCCAGACTCGGGTTGATCTCCTATAGGTTGCTACAAATAGTGCCAGGGATAGAATGTTGAAAGACGGAGAGAACAAGGCAGCCCTCAAGGTTGAAATCAGACAGCTTCGTCAGTACATTTCTAGCCTTGTACATAGGTCAGATGTTACCGCCACATTCCCGCCGATGCTTGAGCCTCCAGCAGCACAAGTCCAACTTAATCATTTAGTTGCATATGGCAAGCGTTTGGAGGAATGGGAGGAGTTCGTTGCTAGAGGCCGTTCTATGCTTGCAGAGCTATATCAGTTGCAGTATAATGCACAATAGCTCCATCTACGTCTCCAGGATGAGGAGCGAGACATGGCGATTAGTAGACCCCGGGACGAGATTATGATTGCTCACCTGAGTATGGCATATGAATCAGTCACAGATGCAGAGGCTAAAGAAGCTATCTACTCTTGGAAAACACAGTTGGTTTTCAAGGCAAAGATAGAGGAGACTATGGTATCAGAGTTGGTTGAGAGTAGAGAGCACATTACTAGTGCACTCTGGTTTGTGAGAACCTTAGTATCTCGCTTACCATGCCAATATCAAATCGAGGGTGGTGCATATGTTGAGCTTACTGATATTCAGTCAGAGCTCCAAGCACTCATTCATACTATTTTCAGTGGGGAGACCGTTGGCTGTAAGATTAATCAGTTTACAGTCATGTCGACATTATTCGATGAAGCAACTAGGAGTAGAGGTGAACTTCAGTCCTAGATCACAGCCAGTGAGGACATGTTGCACAGACATAGCATACTTCGGCAGATTATTAGAGCTCCACACAGTGATGCAATTAACAATCTCATTAAGGGATTGGTTCCTCAAGATCACGATCAGTAGACTTTAGTTCCCACCTCTCAGGATAGACATTACACACAGGAGTTAAACTTGGTGTTACCTTTTCAAGTTAATTCGCTTTCTCATCTCATGCATGTCTATTCTAGGATTAGCTTTATTCACTTGGAGTTACATTTAGGGTTTACGTTAACTGATGGAAGTGTTCCAGTTAACTTGCTTTCAATAAGGACGCGCATGCTTGCACATTGTCCATTTTTAGACTAGATGTTTCGGTTAACTGACGGTAGCTTTCCAATTAACTATATAGTTTGCTTTATTAGGGTTTAGCAATAATCTTGCATGCATTGCGAGACTGTAGTTGACTCAAGGTGATTTTAGAGTTCCCTACACCTTTTGATGTCTATAAATAAGAGCTTTTGCTCATTTGTACATAACTTTTACACGAGAGACAAATATATGCTATGCCTACCTTGCCTTCAATATTGCTCGTTATGTATCTGTTCATGAGTTTTTACTATTATGATGAATTGTTATGCCACTTGGGTTCCATGCAATTATAATGGTGAATTCTTGCTTTAGTTAGATATAGTGGCTAGTTTGATCGTAGATTGTATGCGTGTCTCGCCTATGCAATTTATTGTCCTAGTTGGCTATCCTTCATGTTTTGTGTCCAATAAACTCGTTCAGATTAAGCTGATAGATATGCCACCTTGCCTTCAAATTGAGAATCTGTACTTGGTTATCGTGTGATGTGTGTGAATAATAAACTTATTCAGATTGAGCTGATAGTTGTGCCACTTTGCCTTCAAGCTGAGAATCTGTACTCGGTTTATCGTGTGTTGTCGTTTCCAATAAGCTCATTCAGACAAGCAGATAGTTGTGCCACTTTTCCTTCACATTGTGAGTCTGTACCCGACTTATCGTCAAATAATCATTCTTGCTCCATTTCCTCATGCTCTGAATTCTTTAGGGAATTGGATAGTTAAGTTACTTAGTTTTGTGTGTTGTAGTTAAGTCTTGCGAAACTAGAAAATACTTAGCTGCAACGTATAGAGTTTTCGTGAAAGCCTTGTACCTCTTACAACTAAGACAAAAAGACAGGATATAGTTTAGTTTTTTTCCCTTTTCAAGTACTTTTGTCAAGCACAACGAGGGAGCTTCCCCTCCTAATTTGAAGAGCACTCATTGCGTAGTGTGCATAGCTGTCTGTACCAACTTGCACTCCAGAGGTGTTAATTGTTACGCCAACACAGTGGACCGACAATACATGCAGAGATGGATGCATTACTTTGGCCAAATATTTTCATGCATAAACATTATACATTAAACGTTGTCGTATGTCCACCACCCTAACTCGACTTATAAGCTATCATGTCCTACAATAAGTTCAAATTGACCTTTCTCTCTAGGTCAAGAATAAGTGGAATCAATTAAATTCATCGCCCATATCAGGACACTCGACTTCCATCATTGGTTGGTCATGACTAAAAAGGTTACTTTTGTAACGAGGAACTTGCGACTCCTCGCCACCTTGTTCCATCTTGCAAATCATATCAAAATCAACCATTCTTGGTCTAGGATAATTAGGTTTCAATACATCTAAGTCCAATCCTTGGACACTCAATTGTTATCTAAAAACCCATACTTAGGTTCTTGGTTTCATAAACACTCGGAACTAGTGACTCCATGTCACATTATGCCATTTTCTTGAACAATAAGTACATTCTTGTTTTCAAGACTTGCCCTACCCAGTCAATGTTTACTTTGTTTACCTATTGTCAAGTTTAGAATCAAAACATAATAAATATAAAAGGCTCAAATCAAAATATCTTTCGAAGGTTCATAAAGACTCAGAGTCGAACCCCTCTAAATTCTCCTTTAAGAAACTTTCATAAAGTCTAAGTATAAAAACGTAACTGTCATTTTTAAAGTTGGCATTCATCTTATATAAGTTACCACTAGCTTCTAATATAGCTAGGGTAGATTCTTATAGTAAAGGATATTTCAAGACTTCTTATGGGAACAAGACTGTGGTTGCGGTTGTCCAAAAAGCATTACTATGACAGTAAAGAAATAGTACTCTATTACTCTCCTCAAAGAGTCATCATGTTCACATAATATATATATTTATTGAGAGCCATTCGATTCATGTCATCTTTACTATCAAATTGGCAGAATAAGGTATCAAGTGCAATAGCACGACCCAATTTATCTTGGGTTTACTATTTTTAAACTTAACCATGGTTGCAGCCATCAAAATAATGGTTGGACTATTCCACAAGCCAATACCACCGATTATCCATTCATTATAGAATGTTCCCCTATCGGGCTCATAAGCATTTACAAGTTTGCAAGTGTTATCAATTGGTAATCATAAAGATAGAAGACATCATTAAAGATGCATGGCACATAGAATCAACTATAACTCGTGGGTGCTCCTACATGCAATCCCATGTAGGGTTTATCGCCTCAAGCTAGCCAACCGCCACAAAAGAGCAGTAGTTTTCGAAGTATCATGAATTATATTTCATTGAGGCTCCAAGAACCTTCAACTACTCATAACAATCATCAATATGCACAAATAAATATACAATCACAACTTTATGAATTATGAGCAATACATGACTCATTCCTTATAGTCGGCAGTGCCAACGTTACTTTCAAACGAAAGATTTTAAACTGTATTGCAGACATTTAATCATATGAGCCGAGGGCTCTAGATTAGAAATACCTGTATATATTACACAGAGATAAGGATGTAGCTCGCAGAGCTCAAGCTTTCCCAGCTACTCTAGTCGTTTCCTCCTATTGTAGTTCTCTGCAACAAGAGAATATATTTCCTAGTGTTCACCACCCCCGCATCCCACTTCCCCTTTTTTTTCAATAAACCAACCCTTATTCAAGCACTCAAAAGTAGTTAATAATAATTACCCCCTCCCATGGATTCTCTACTCAAGGTTAATAAGCAACAGAAAATGCCCACTAAGTTGTGGGTCTCTCCCCAAGATCAGCCTGTGAATGCTCTTAGATGAGCATGCATGGTTTGAGGGGATCATGGTTAATATTTTCCACTCCTCACAACGACTCTCTCTCTCTCTTACTCTCTCTCTAAAGCATTACTATACTTATCGATAAGAAAAGATGTTTCATTTATAAATGAGGTAGGTAATAAATAATCCCACTAACAACTTTGTTCCAACTTCCCAAAGTTTTACATAAAATAATAGTCTATCATCTTAACTATTAATATCAATAGGTTTAATAATATGATGACATAAGCTTACACTCAATGCGTGACTGGGTTAAGATATTCTCCCCCAACTCAACTTGGTTCACCAATTTGCACCCACACAAGACTTAAGATGGCAAGAAACTGCTCTTTTCCTTGTATCTATTCCCTTCTCTCCGATGATGCTCTCCCTCCCTTTCTTGGAGGGGCAGAAACTTGTTCCCTGAATGCAACTTGCAATCACCAACTCCAGATTAGTGTATCAATAATCATTTCATAATCCTCATGAAATCATCACATCTTGACAACTTTTAAACACATGTCAATTTTAGTCAAATAAACATAACTCACGAAAACATTGATTTTTCTAGACATTTTTACTAAACATCAAATCATCAAATCATGCGTAATCATCTACTAATTACTTCAAAAGTAAAAAGTAAAAGATAGTTAAAGTTAGGGGTGTAACACTAAGTGTTAAAAATAAGCAATAACCTTTGCACTAGTAAGATAGGGTCTAAAATTATTTATGGCCTTTACAAGGGCATAGGTATGCTTTTCCCTAGTTGAGCATTTCAGCTTAGCAACATGTAAAAAAATTACTAAAGAAAGCAATGGGCTGTTCATACCCCTCTTTGTTCTTTTGAAGTAAGATGGCAATAATCCTATAGAAAGAAGGAAAAGAAAACAACCAGAATGTTCTAGAATAATCCGTGCTTACAAAAATAGGTGCCTCCTTAAAAATTGCTTCTATAACTTTGAATGCTTTAGCTGGTTCATCAGCCCATACAATTGACTGTCTTGCTTTAGCATTTTGGAAATGGCCTTCATCTTCTCAAAAAGGTTAGGAACAAACATTCTAAAAAAATTTATTTCTCCAAATAATGACTGCAATCCCTTCATTGGTTTGGGCTTAGGGATAAGATCAATTGCCTTAACTCTCTCTAGGCCTATCTTCATACCTTCTTTTGACACAATGTGTCCTAACAAATATACATTTCTTGGGATTTAAAGAAATCCCATATTCTAGAATCTCCTAAAAATCAGCTCTAGGGTTTTACAGTGATGACCCCTTTCTATGGAAGTAGTGAGATCATCTTGGTATACTACCATGATCTCATCGATAAGACAGACAAAGGAAACATCCATTGTCCTTTGTAAAGTAGAATTTGCAATTTTCAGCCCAAATGGCATCCCACATAAACATAAGTGCCCCAAGGAGTTGTAAATGTTGTCTTATGTTGTTCTAACTCCTTGACCACCACATGGTTATATCCTAAGAATCCATCCATCATAAACATCAATTGTGAACTTGTCACCTTTTGTAGCAAATGATCCATGCTCAAGAGAGTGTGGTTGTCCTTAAGAGACTTGGCATTCAAATGTCTCAAATCTACAAACAATTTGATCTCCTCATTCTTTTTTCTCACTAGAACAAGGTTAGCCACCCATTCAAAATGCCTAATAAGTCTGATGATACCTTCTTCCTTCAACTTCATTAGTTCCTTTTGTATTTGTGGAGCAAGGGTTGGGTTGATGGGTCTTTGCTTCTATTGGATACATTTTGCATCTAGCTGGAGGAGAATAGCATGTTTAGATCTTCCCTATAATCTTTGAGTTCATCATAAGACCGTGAAAAACACTTTCTAAAATTTCTCAACAGTGCTATTAGCATTTTTTTTGCAGGCTTCAATCTCTTCCCTATATAAATCATTTTGGAATTTGCCCCTATTCCTAGGTTACACCTTCAAAATCATTTTCTTGAACCAACTTGCTCCTATTCTTGTAATAATCTCCACTATCAAACATTTTTTCTGATACAACAAGCCTTTTAGCAACAGTGTTGGTTTTCAGTTGCACTATCTCATTCCCAAACAATGTCTCTTCCATCCTCAACTTCAACCATAGGTTTCCATTCAATGAGTTGACTACCAAATTCATCCATATAGTTAAGGAAACTATATATTTGCTGTCATCTACAAATATTGTCTGTAATAGGTAGCCTTGTTAGAATATCCACACTGCAATGATATGTGGGAGAAAAAGCCTCCACATCATATTTGGACAATGCAATTACTAGAGCATCAACCTCTACATTTTTTTGACCTATCCACCCATTCGATGCTAATTGCACCAAATAGTTTCATGCTATCCCAAATAGCATTTTGTATGTCTTCAATCTTTTTCCCTAGGCCACATAAATATTTGTTAATTGTTGCACTATCTGTTGCAAGGTGTGCACCCTTGGTCTCCTTGTGTTGTGCAGCGCAACGCTTGGGTTTGTGACATGGCTTAACCGCCTCCTGTGGATTCATTAACTCTGGCGGTTGTATTAGGCATTAACAGGTTGATCTTTTGGTGCAACGGCAACCGTCTTTGCAACAATTGGTATTAGAGCCTAGGTCACGAGTTCGAACACCTCACTTGCATTAGGGGAAGGGGTGGTGGTGGAGGTTGGGGGGCGCGAGAGGGATTGTTGCAAGGTTTGCACCCTTGGTCTCCTTGTGTTGTGCAGTGCAACACTCGGGTTCGTGACATGGCTTAACTGCCTCTCGTGGATTCATTAACTCTAGCGGTTGTATCAGGTATTAATAGGTCGATCTTTTGGTGCAATGGCAACCGTCTTTGCAACACTATCAACTCTAAATCTTCCTAAACTTTTAGGCACATAATCCCATGCGTGTGACCAATGTTTGACCCTAACAATAAAGCTTCAAACTCAGCAATATTGTTCGTGCATTGAAATGTCAACTCAAATGAAAATTTGAGCAATTCACCATTTGGTGAAACCAAGAAAACACCTACACCGAACCATCCTTTATGCAAGCACCATCAAAAAACATGATCCAACTTTTATTATTCTTATGTTCATCACAAAAGCCAATGAAATGGTCAATACAAACATCTAAGAAACTCATATCATTAATGGTTTTGTACCTATCCCCCACATTGTCCAATATCTTTTGTTCTTTGTGTAACTTGACATTTACCCCATGCACAAGGATGGTTCCACAGAACAAATCCATTCGAATCCTATCTCCAATAGCTACCCACTTTCTAGATAGCAACATACCCCATTTGGGAGTACAATCCACAATGCTTATGTCCATCAAGAATGATGCATCCAAGTAGCAGTAAATTGAACATCAACATTGTATACAATACCTATGACATTCACTTCTTTAGAGTCCATAGCAAAACATTTACTATAAGACTTGGATCCTTGCAATCCCAATTCATTCATAACCTAAAGGCACCAAAGTCTAAGATACAATTATTGTAACAGCCATCCATTAATCATTAAGGTGGTATAAAAAAGATCAACACTCAATTCACCGTTGACTAAGGAAGCCCCTAGGTACACTTTTATGGTTTCTTCATCCTATTTATCCTTTTCAACATTATTCATGGCAACAAGCTAACTTGGAAAATTCAGAGCAATGACATAAGACAATGTCAGATCCCTGTATTCAGGAATCCTCAAGAGTTCTCCTATTGGCACATAGACCCTCTTTGAATTTGTTATACCCCAAATTAAAATGTTTGCTACACTTAGGCATTTTGAAGAAATGGTCAAAAGTCTTGTTAAAATTGTCAAAAAAAGGTCAAATTGGGATTTGCATGTCTTGCATGAGGGTCAAAAGCTCAAAATTTTCAAAATCTAACGATCTGGGTCTGCTCAAAGCGACCAAGTCTACAAAACCCAAATCTCAATTTTTCAGCCCTAAATTTTAGGAAATTTTCTATTTTTAGAAACTTTCTAAAAATAGAACCTTTTTCTGGGTTTTTTTGAGTTTCTTTTGAAATGGATGCTAGCAAAATTTTCTAAAAAGTAAAAATACAAAGTTTGGCTTCTAGGGTTCAAACTGATATTGATTGGCTGAAAATACTTCCTCATCAGGTTGGTCTAGTCAGAATCACAAAAAGATCAGTTTTTCCCTAATGGGTCTACTTTTTTAGAAGTTTTTCAGGAGCTCTGAGGTCATTAATGGAGGTCACTCAACTGCCAGGTGTCAAATTCGGAGTCTCAAGCACTGCTCTGATCAAGAAACTGCAACAGATGATCAAGGGACGAAGAATGAAGAATGGAAGTTGAAGAATCATGAAAAATGTAAAATTTTGGCTAACTATGGAAAGTCCAAGCGCCACAACTCAGTCTAGGCGCCTAGATGCTCATGCCTTAAAAAAAAATTCATTTCCAACAATAAAAGCAATGGCAAGCACGTGGAATGAGGAGAAAGTTGAAAATTGCAAAATAAAAACTAACACTGCTAAACATGGGCACCCCAAGAGGAGATAGGTGCCCAGTCTGTCAAGGCCTCAAATGATGGAATTAGGATTGCTCATCCCAGACAATGTTGCTCAAAATCTTCCCAACTCTGCACTAAATCCATCAACACAGCCATCAAATCACCAAGAAAATGGAATCAAGCATATTCAAATGAGCTTCCAATTCACCCTTTTATATTTTCCCCGTAGAACAATCTCAAAGGCACCTTTTAATTCCCACCTTAAAATAAATCAATAAAGCACTTTTGTAAAGTGACCTTATTATATTTCTCCTTTTAAATCACTTAAGTCACCTTTTTAAATTAATTAAAATAAAGTCATTCGGAAAATTACTTTATTGGACACCCTTATTTAATTAATTAAATTATTCCCTAACAAAGCCCAAAATTAGCCTATAGGAATTAAATAGGCTAAAAGGGACACTTCCATCTACTCAACAGAAGGGGACATTACATTCTACAAGATAAGTTCAACATCCACTATCCTTCACTACACAAAAAAACAATGACTTCCTTCAAAATTTAACTAATGACCTCCGCAAGATAAGTCATCCACCCTCCCCTTATTAGAGTCCTTAAGGCACTTATAAGCTCTCCTGAGGCAGCTTTTAGGGATCAAACAGCAATAAAATAATCATAATAAAGCTAAGTTTTAACAACCCTAACTCTATTTGCTACAAAGAGAGAATATAACACTTAAAATAGCCAAAAATAGGCTTGTCCCAGCTTTAAATCTTCTTTCTTCTTGAAATAGACTAGCCAAGGTAAGGTGGCACCATCCTTTCTATGTTTTTTTATTTTATGTTCTTAACCATTGAAGTTGAATGTTGGCCAACTATCTTTAAAGTGGTGGAACTTTGAGGTGATGGTGCCAACTAAAAAGTGTGACACATGAGTGATTCTTGTAAAAAGTATCACAATGCATGAGCAATTATCGATGAGGCAATATGGTTGAAATATTTTTAGCAAAATGGGTTTACCACAAACTAATTCAGCGAAACTATACTGTAATAATTAAGGTGTTCTAAAATTTGTTTTTAATCCAGTATTTCATGAGTGCACCAAACACATTAAAGTTCAATGCCATACCATATGTAAACACGTTCAGCGACACAACATTTTTTGTTTTACCCCACTCAAGAACAAAATGCAAATATCTTCATCATGTGTAATGTCCCCATTTTCGGCCCAAGCATTTGGAAAGAAAATAATTAGATTAATTAGATTAAGTTGTCTAAATTAATGTTTTTCAGTCAACTTGTATTTCATTAATTATGTGTTTAAGTTGAATATTTTATTTTTATAAAGTGGCTTACCTTGGGCCAAAAACAAAAGTAAAATAACATAAAGTCACTTTAAGGAGATAAAAGTTTTATTATTTAAAAAGTGATTTTTACAATATTTAGACTCCAAAAAGTTCCCTTGGGGTTATAAGGGGAGGTTGAGGAGAAGAAAGGAATTCATTCTTAAGTTCGATAATTTCTCTTTTAGAGATTTGTGCCTATGGCCAAACTCTTAAGGTGGAACAAAAACACTCCAATGGTTTTCTTGACGGACGAAAATCCAAAAGGCAAAGTAGTTCCATCCAAGGATCTACAATGAACTGAAGATTTGGGGTTTGGGGACAAAAACCCTTGGATTCCGTTGGAGCAATTTCATACAAAAGTTGCCTTTGTGCTGAATGCTTGCAAATAAGGGTTTGGAGCATAGAAGCATAAACTGCAAAAAATCCCGATTAATCGCAATTTTTAAAAAATCTGCAGGTTGGACGATTTTTTCCCCGATTTTTTGAAAAAATCGTTGACTTTTTGGTCAATGATTTTTTCTATTTCAAACTGCAAAATCGCCAAAAAAACGTGTTTAAAATCTGCAAAAAAACGTGAATAAAATCGAGCTGATTTTCGCACAAAAAAAACCATGAGACCATGGCTTGTTTTACTATTATGCTTTGATAGATTTTTTCCAAGTATCCATAGCTTGTTTGAAAGCACCTGTTTTAGGCTTTTAGCCATAGCAGCAAGGCAATAAACTGTTTGATAAAATGCTTTGGTAGACATGTATGAAAAATGCAGTAGCATAGACAAGGCAGTGAACTGCTTGAAAAATGTCTCAAAGAAATGTAGTCTCATGGTGATGGAATGCCATGATTTAATGCCATGACAAGCAAATTGCTATGGATTGTCATGGCATTCCATCACCGCGGAGACTGCATTTAGGCATTTTTTCAAACAATTCACTGCCTTGTCTATGTTATTGCTTACTATTATGCTTTGGTAGATTTTTCCAAGCATCCATAGCTTGTTGAAAGCACCTGTTTAGGTTTTTAGCCATAGCATGAAGGCTTGAACTGTTTGATAAAATGCTTTGGTAGACATGTATGAAAAGTAGAAAAGTAGTGAACTATTTGAAAAATGCTTCAAAGAAATGTGGTCTCATGGTGATGGAATGCCATGACAAATTGTTATGGATTGTCATGGTATTCCATCACCATGAGACCACATTTCTTTGAGGCATTTTGAAACAGTTCACTGCCTTGTCTATGCTATTGCTTACTATTATGCTTTGATAGATTTTTTCCAAGCATCCATAACTTGTTCAAAAGCACCTGTTTTAGGCTTTTAGCCATAGCAGCAAGGCAGTGAACTGTTTGATAAAATGATTTGGTAGACATGTATGAAAAATGTGGTAGCATAGACAACTGTCACCATCTGATATTTATGCAGTTGTAGTATGTTTTGTGCAATGTAATCAGCAATATGAATTTAACCAACAAAAATCTATTTTCTATAATTCATGGATTGAACTCTGTATTTTATTTGCTCTCAATGTCTGTATGCTATGGAAATGCCATTAAATTTAAAAAAGAAGTAGTTTCTGACTGTTTTTCTTCAATTTTTTTGTGTTTTTTTGTAAATACGATTTTTTCCCAATTTTTTCAAAAAATCCTGAACTTTTGGTTTGCCGATTTTTTCCCCAAACAATTAATGCTGCTATGGTTTGGAGCATATCAATAAATCTTTCTCAGGTTTGCGAAGTTTGCAAATACAAACTTATTGAAGATTTATTAACAAATAATAAAAAAAATTGTGGTGTGTGCACTGGTGAAAAAAGCTGACATTATTGTGCAGTGTGTGGCTGTTAAAAAAACGACATAAAAATAAAATATTTTATATTTATATCTGCTGGGAAATACCCGTACCATAGTAAATCCCAACAAGGAGTCATACCATCCCAAGTACTGCTGTAGCTGACCATACAGCGCCTAAGGAAGGCAATGATTTCATTTTGAAGGCTTATTTAGCCTTATATTAGTAGCTGAAGCCTTGAAGAATTATTTCCCAAAGTGTCGTACAAAGGAATATTAAGGAATTTTTCTATATTTTGAAACTGTCACTATATGCTAGTAATTGGAAAAGAAGATGGAATATTAAGGAGCTGAAAGGAATCGTGGGTTTGGAAGTATTGTTGAGTTATTTCTAATTTCTGCACTCCCAACAGAAGCCGCATTATAAGGTCAGGGAAATAAATTTCAGTATTATGCATTCCGATTTTATAATCCAGGTCAGCAATTTAAAAGAGAAAATTAATGAATTAATAATAATACTTCTGCTGTAGTTAATTCCTGAGTATAATATCTAATATCAGCAATGCATAATTTTGACTAACTGTTATGTGTAACAATCATAATTTTGTAAAGAAAAGCTATTTCCAACTTTGGAAATTGTGAGATTTATTTTTCATGGTAATTATTTGTGACATTCTGTTGCAACTCTATTGGCTGCAAACTGTTTGACGGAATGTCCGTATGAGTTCTGTGAACAATAGTATGATTATATGATGGATTGGAAAAGAAGATGGAATATTAAGGAGCTGAAAGGAATCGTGGGTTTGGAAGTATTGTTGAGTTATTTCTAATTTCTGCACTCCCTACAGCAGCAACATTATAAGGTCAGGGAAATAAATCTCAGTAATATGCATTCCTATTTTATAATCCAGGTCAGCAATTTGGCTTAGAGAAAATTAATGAATTAATAATAATACTTCTGCTGTAGTTAATTTCTGAGTATAATATCTAATATCAGCAATGCATAATTTTGACTAACTGTTATGTGTAACAATCATCAATTTTGAAAAGAAAAGCTATTTCCAACTTTGGAAATTGTGAGATTTATTTTTCATGGTAATTATTTGTGGCATTCTGTTGAAACTCTATTGGCTGCAAACTGTTTAACAGAATGTCCATATGAGTTCTGTGAACAATAGTATGATTATATGATGGATTTATGAATTATGATTATAAACTCTAGTAGCAGCAACTCACAGTAATTACACTCAAAAATACCTCATAGTTGATTATATGCGAAGTGTTTGACAAAATGCCAGTGAGTTAAAAGTTGAAGAATTTGCACGTTTGTTGAAAAAACTTGGTAGGGATATTACAACATGCCACTTGCTTGTGTTAAGTTTGAGGCATTCTGAGATTTCCTCTCCTAGAATCTTTAAGACTATGATGTAATAATGTCATGTCCCCTTCTTTCCACTCTTAACCCTGCCCTATTTTCAATAGTGTTTTTAAACACTAATAAATATTATACATATAATCGAAAAAAATAAATAATATAAAATAATAAAGTTAAATTTCAAATTTGAAATGTGGCAAATCTAGGAGCCTTTGGAAGATGTACCAAACTGATTTTTGATAGTGAACTCCTTGAAGTTTTCAAGCCTCCCAGCTGAAGAGAACAAAACCCCCTGTAGACACAGGCAGAGCTAGGACAAAAACCCTACTTTGCTAAGCAACCCTACACCAAGGCTTGTGCAGGAACTAATCTATAGCCCTGTGTGAATCTTTCAGGTTAGTCACTATATCAATCCGCAAGCAAGTCAGATCATTGGACTCCACTTGCAGCAGTCTTCAGGGCAGAAACTACCATACTCTCCCAGCTACTGAGTTGTGCCACCCTCCAGGTTTCATATACCCACTAACAGCGAGGGTCTGTGTAGTAGTTAAGGGCAAATTTGGGAGTCAAGCGATTTACAATGCATAACTCCCATTGCCATCCAAGGATCGCTGCTGCATTGTAGCGTCACAAGCTTAGGGTTTTACTGACACCCTAAACATAAGGATTACATTCAGCAAATCACAACATACAGAAGCCCTACCACTATTGTCCCAAGGTTACAACGGCCATTGTCAATTCCAGGCTTTGTCATAGCACTGAGCAGAAGGATCTACATACAACAGAAGGTAACAACTAGCAGTCCTAGTCGGTTCGCCAACCCTCTAGATCCACAGTAATCAGTCCGCCAGCTGTAAGAGACCAGGTGTCTCTCAACCCGAACACTGCCTGAGAACACTGAATTTGTTTGTGTTTTCTATATTTTTTTGATTTTTTTGTAGGCTTTTGCCAATAAAGAGAAATTGCAATTTTGCTCTAAAATACTATAAAATCCATAATAAATTCATAGACAATAAATTTGCATCAATAATACTTCCAAATGAATGCGCATACATTGATTGATCTCCATAACTCATACAATAAATTAAATCGAACATATAAGGGGAAAAACAATATTTTTATTTAAGGGGAACCTGATTGCTTGCAGCCGCCATCAATAAAGCAATAAAGGTATGGTTGAGAAGATAGAGCCAACTACAGGTCCTCAGATCAACAACAAAACTCCAGAAACCCTAGGCGCTCAAGATGCAATAAGCAGAAGCTCACAAAACAAGACGTCTGGCTGAGAGGAGATTGTACGGCCTTGCTGCTATGTTTGTACGGCCTGTACCAGCAAAGAGGAATTTCGTACTATCTTGATATTCGTGCCAAATGCCCAAAAAAACCCTGCCAATATAAGATTCGCCTTCTGGAAAGAGAATCGATCCAACCCTGAATGAAACCCCACTGTGAAACTCTGTAACAACTTCTGAATGAAGTTATTCAACTGACAATCTTCAACTGGTATTGCACAATCTCAGTATGCTTGATTCTAAAGATGGAACGTTCTTCAAAATTTGATGATCTACAGAAACCCTGGTTTCTCAAACCCCAATGCTCTCCGAGAGAAGAATAAAGACAAATTAGAATAATCACATAATGAGTTCGATTTGTCTTGGTAGTATATGTATCTCCTTTCAAGAATTCGACCCAAAGCAATCTTTTAATAATCATTTAAATAAATGATTAATTCCGCCCTTTTTGACTTAGGACAAATATTTAATAAATGGCGTCCTCTTTTGATTAATAATTAAATGCTCATTTAATTATTATTTTAACCCCTCTTTTATAAAGTATTAAATACTTTATAATTTGCCATTAATAATTAATATTTCATTAAAGTGACTTTATATTATAAAGTCAAATTAATAAACATTTACTAAATGCTCTCTATTCTCATCCTGATGATGGATCACGGAGTGTGATCCGAAACGTTGATGTAAAAAATTGCACACAATCAAATCCAGAAGTCTTTGAACAATAAAATATTAAATGCCCAAATAAACACTATATGTTCATCAGATCATCAAACTGGGTCGAAACTGAGCTGACTAGCTGAACCAGGTGCCCTGCCCAAAATAGCAGCTCCCGCCTGCCTGACTTACTATAAATAGTAAGTATCTGAAAAACCACTCTAAAAGAGTCTGCAAAGGCCCAAACCTGAATCAACCACTGGAGTGATGTTCCCAACGCTGGATAACTGCCTCAAGTGATCCTCTAAACACATCTGCCAGCCTACGAGGATCTGGATAATAGGCTAACCACTGACACGACAGTACTGTCTAGGAAGGGGACATTACACCAGCACACAGGGATTAATTTCGCTCAGATCTGGGCAGCTTATTGCAAACTGCTAACCCTAATATTTTAAATCTGTCAATTCTGGACATCTCCTAAAGGACGATCAGGTCTACTGTGAATTAAAAAAGAACCCCGCATTGCATGTGCAGGGAACTATTATTGTAAGTTTGCAGATGTGATGAATTAAAGAGATGATTCAAAACCCTAGACCTGCAGACAATCTGTCTGTAATAAGAATCTCAGAAATTATAAATACATTTTTTTCATTTTTTTCCAGATCTGTTTTCTTTGAACTTGAAGTTGATTTGTCAATAAATAATGGTCTGCTAACTCCCTAACAGCAGAAAGTAACAGAATTTATTCCAGCAAAAATAATTGTCAGATTAATAGGAACACTACAAATAAGGGGAGGAATGTTAGGAAATATTCCGCATGGTCTGTTAGTTGTCTCTTGGTAACTTGTTTGTTATTGTTTGTTAGTATATTGTCTTTGCTTTATTCACTCCCGTATAGGGGTGTTACAACAGTCAGTGGCAAATACAGATCTGTCAGAAACCAGCTGGTTGTTCATAAAAACCTTAGCATTGTATAAATACTCTATTCATTTGATAATGAAATTAATTTGAAGATTTCATATTCAACAGATAGAGCAGATTTAGGTGCAAGCTCAAAGGAATATGCCAAAGGTACTGCAAGGGGATGAACTGAAGTTCAAGTAGAAGGTGAAGTCATGTTTGATGTGATTCCCCAACAGTTGAATTTCTGACTTCACTTTCTCAAATAACTTCCTGAGTATGTTATCAGGCTTCAACATGCCTCTCATGGCATTCTTAGCTTCTTTGGCATCACAATCAGCCACCATCAACCTCTTCTCCAATTCTCATTTTTGTTTGACAAAGTCTATCTCTTTAGCCTACATCACACATTGTCCATTTTGAGGGCCATCGCCTTTGAATGCCATTTGTTGAGGACTGCTCCATATTGATACTTCCACATTGCTTAATATTTTTAAACCCAATTGTTCAATTATTTTCTCATTTTTCGAATCCTTTCCCTTAAACTTAATGATATAACTCAAGGACATTGAGTAACTGATAGTTTATTTTCAGCAATATGCAATTTTGAATTTCAAGATATTTAATACCTTCTTAGAGGTTTTCTCCTTGCAAAGAGTATTAGTTTTCAAAAAAAATTAAGAAATATATGTAGCTTTTGGCAATGGTCAAGGAATACACACAAGGAAATAATTATATCTCTTTTACACATCTAAGCTACTGTCATTTTCCTAACTGACAATTATTTTGAGTGTAATTTTATGAGGTTCTGTTTGAAGGAGAAAAAACATGTTCTTACAACTGAAATTATGGATATGGTATACATAGTAGTCTTGTGTGCCCGTAATTTTGATTTTAGTCCAGTTTTTCATTGAAAAGATCAATAGCATTTTGTAATACTCGTTTATGAAGATTCTCAAGCAATCTTTGAACTCACCCTTATTAGTCACTAGAAAGAGTGATCAAATTAGATATTGGAATACTATGTACAAGATTGTCTACAGAAAAAGCAGTTGAACTAGACAATATAAAGATTGTGTTTCTGCTCTTCTCCACTTCAAGGTTTCCCTTACGTCATTTGTATTTTCCTCAGTTCCTTCAGTTGCTTCCAGCCAATGCATAGGTAACATTTCTGTACCATGAAAATGATCAGAGAATACTGGTGCATGAAAGAGCTAAAGTACAAGAGAAGACAATTTCATACAGGATTAAGCAGGTATGAGCTTCACATGTTTGTCAAACCAAAATGCTAGCATATTTGCAATACTACTCCCAGGCTGATTATTTATAAAATAGTTATGCTAGGTTGCACATGCACTTTTGGGAGTAGAAATGATTATTTTTTTTCTCTCTGGTTTAGATTTTGCTTTTCTATGTGAAATTCATGCTTACACAATCAACCCTCTCAAACAATCATGAATGCATTCTTAAACATTGGAATAGCAATTCAAATTGAGTGCAAAGTGAATGTTTCTGTGTGCATCACATACATGTATTTGCTGTTAAAACACAGTCAGAAACTCTTTCTGCAATTCTTCTGGACGTCTGGGGATCAACTGTTGATGCATCTACCAAAAGCCATGGTCTGGAAATGTTTCCTTTGCCCAGCAAACCCTCTGATCCCATGTACACATCCATAACCTACATGCTTCCAAAGAATATGTTAAGTATTACTTACATTTGCATTTGGTGGTTTCAAATAATTGATGTTAATTGTTTTGTCCTGACATATTAACCTTACAGTAAATCAATTTTAAGGGAATTCAAAGCTAGTGGCTTCCAGTTTATATTTTTAGATGAAATTTTATGATTAATAATAATGTCTAGGTTTACTCCATTCACATTTTCCATTAACAATGGTAAAATATCCTGAAGTCTTCAGCAATCACTTTCCACTTTCCTCATTTTTGGCCAAATCAAAATGTAGCATGCATTTGAACCCAAGCATGCACATATTCGGACAGACTTGGTTTGTGTCAATTACTGCCCCAATTTCTCAATCTTATTTATAATTTACAAGAAAAATTAGCAATGAATTCAAATGGCATTCATCATTTCCAAAATCATTTGTAGAGTGTATTAAATAGGGAAGGAATTGTTTACATACAAGCTAAAATCTCTACAAAAGCTCTTACACTGAAAAATAGCAAAATTATTTCATGACCAGAAGGGCTGGCTTTAACCTAGACACATTATAACACAGATTGATGAGTATAAAATCACAAAGACTTAACCCATTCGTAGTGCATGTTTCAAGCTTCAACCTCCAACAGTGGATCTTCACTCTTAAATAGTGGCTTCCAGTTTATATTTTTAGATGAAATTTTAAAATTAATAATGTCTAGGTTTACTCCATTCACATTTTCCATTAACAATGGTAAAATATCCTGAAGTCTTCAGCAATCACTTTCCACTTTCCTCATTTTTGGCCAAATCAAAATGTAGCATGCATTTGAACCCAAGCATGCGCATATTCGGACAGACTTGGTTTGTGTCAATTACTGCCCCAATTTCTCAATCTTATTTATAATTTACAAGAAAAATTAGCAATGAATTCAAATGGCATTCATCATTTCCAAAATCATTTGTAGAGTGTATTAAATAGGGAAGGAATTGTTTACATACAAGCTAAAATCTCTACAAAAGCTCTTACACTGAAAAATAGCAAAATTATTTCATGACCAGAAGGGCTGGCTTTAACCTAGACACATTATAACACAGATTGATGAGCATAAAATCACAAAGACTTAACCCATTCGTAGTGCATGTTTCAAGCTTCAACCTCCAACAGTGGATCTTCACTCTTCAATAGAATAATAAAAAGGCTTGAAAAACAAACAGTACTGCACGTAACCTAAATGCTGTAAGTTATGTGTCTCATGTTTAATGAGTTCAGATAGCTTTGGAGTTTGTCTACTATGGCACAAATCACTGGCACATCAAAAAATTTGATGCAGAGTCAATATAAATCATGTTTATGTTACACATATCAGATGGCATAAAAACAAGTTAAGCTGCTGCTGGG
This sequence comes from Sequoia sempervirens, assembly GCA_007258455.2. Taxonomy (NCBI): domain Eukaryota; kingdom Viridiplantae; phylum Streptophyta; class Pinopsida; order Cupressales; family Cupressaceae; genus Sequoia; species Sequoia sempervirens. Next base: position 21,148 of record VDFB02100374.1, on the reverse strand, counting down.
AGTAATGATCAAAGGTCTGCAATCTGGCTAAAGACAAATTTGGAAAATAGCAAAAAGGAATTTAAATAGGTCTGGTATGTGAAAATGCGTAAGGTGGACATGACAAGTCCACCTGTGAATAATCATATATAGTAAATAAGTTGTACATTAAAATGTAATGTAATAAAGTTCCTTATTGAAATGCTTTTTTCTCAAATTTATCTCCATGCATCCCTCATACTTTCTTGCATTTTATTTGTTTTGCTTTGCTCCTGCACCGTATTTTGCAACATGGCATCATATAAGGACTTTGGTGCTTGTGGGATTGTGTAGTGAAGAAATTGCTGAAGCATATTTATGGTTTGTGAATCAAACCCTGATAAAAGAAAAATGCATTGTGCTAAACGAACATCAGAGGTAGCACATAAGGAGTAAACAAACAAAATGCAAGTCAATTGCAGAGCTGAGACATTAAAGATTGCCAGACACAACGTGAGGAGACATAGAGATTTCATCAGTGATAAGGTGGCTCAGGCCTTTTGTGACATGGGGTAGAAGATGAAAATCATAAAGACATCAACATGATTGTTAGTTGCACACCCAGCAACAAAGGACTGGATAATCATTTGGAATATACAGTCAAAAGCACAGCACCAAAATGTTAGTTGCAAGTATCACAAAGAGAGACCAAACATGGAGAAAATGAAATTTTGGCAGCATTCAAAGATGGCATTCTTTTTGTCTGAAACATTTTCTGCAAAGGAGACATAGAAATGGAGACTGCTGACAAAATTGCGTATAGTGAAAAGATGATATGCCAAATAAAGAGAACAATGGTTTTTCACCATAAACTAAAGATTTTTAGCATCAAAATCCATATGGTGTCATTCTTATGAGGAAGATTATAATTCTTCATAATAGCTAGTCATGTAAAAATGGAGCTTTCAGGGTGTGTGGAAAGGTTTTGATACTATCAATTAGTAAATCTTGAACATGTGGAAACAAGTTATAAAGAAACCAAACAGCTGCTTGTAAATAAGTTAGCATTGATATGACAGTATATGCTGCTTCTCACATAGAGCAATAATGCTGGTTTGTCAAAATTAAAGAAATTCCATTATAGCAAGATGACATTCATTGTTATTCCATCAGTTGGCCTGAGAATTTTTTATGAGACAACGTAAAGATGCCAAGCTTCATGCTCATATTTGTTAATTCAATATCACATTAACTTTCCATTAAAGATAAACTCACAAACAAATAAAGTGAGAACCTACTTGTGGTGATGAAGGCAGCATGGTTATCACTGCATCACTGGCTTCTGCTACTTCCAGAGGTGTACAGGCAGTAGATGCGCCACTATCTGCAAACTTTTCCATTGCTGCATAGTTTCTAAGGCAACCAAAAGTAGTCAATCATTAATTATATTACAAATAGAGATTCTTGAACAGATATGCAACTTTAACTAAGAATCAGGATAAAGCAGTAAAAGCTTCATACAGAATTAACATGATATAAGGTAATCCAAGAAAATATTTGGCATTTGACAATTAAGTATTAACTCCTAGGAAACTAATAAAATACTATTAGATTAAGTTTGTATAAAAAATAATCATTAGTTTCCTATCAACAGTATGTTAGCTATGGGAGGTGATGCTTTTTAGAAAGAAGTTGGCTTCCCTGGTCAAATTTACCTTAATTGTTTCCACAAAGAAATTGAATACTTGACTCTTCATCTAGAGGCACAACTGTTAATTTTTTGTCTTAATTAGCAAGAGAAATGTGATGTCCCCGCTCTAGTCAGTTCTCGGGAACAATGTGTTAGCCCTTTATTGGACCCTTGTGGGCTAGCCGGATTGGTTAGAGGGTCAGTGGTACTTTCTGGAGAGTGATCGTTCTTGTTTTCTGAGCCCAGTGATTGGTTCACAGCAGGTGTTAGCAGTGCAGGAGTTGACAGCTTCTGACGATACAGGATTATATGGTGTTTTGAGTGAGTTATGGGTTTTTAAGTGATTTAAATATTAATTGATTAATATTTAATTATAAGGTCAAATTGACTTTAGACTTTTTAAATCACTTAAATATTCTCTAAAAGTGATTTAATATTTTAATCACTTAAATTGATAAAGTGCGCCCAAGTATTTAAGTCAAATACTATTGAAATGACTTAAATATAATTTAAAAAGATTTAATTATTAAAAGTGGCGTATCTTTCTTGGAATTCGTGCCTTTTGCATAAAAGGGCATTTTTGGCAATGAGAAACTCACCTTTTGATAATTTCGATTTTGCCTTGTGCTTCTTCATGTGCATTCTCCTGTGATCAAGGTTTGAACAATCTTCCATTGAAGAACGATACCTCTTCAGTGTTGAGCACTCTTGAGATTGTGAAAGATCAATCGAATCTGTGCAGTTGAGAGCTTCATTCAAAGGTTCTACATGATTCAGACAGAGTAATATATTGAGATTTACTGTTGATTGCAATAAAAAGGGTTTCTTCCTTGTGGCGCCTTCTTCAGATTCAGTGGCATCCAGCAGGGATAATACTCATTCTTTTCTTGGTCGTACAACTTGCATTGGGATTTGTGCATTCTAGAGAGGCGTGTGAAGGGTTTGGTTGAAACGCCTTCTTTTGGGTTGCCTTTTGACTTCCATCCTTGGCGTCTAGTATTTTCAGAGACTTGTATCCAATTTCGAGGCAGGAGAACCTAGATCTGGAGGCTTGGCGTCCATTTTTGTCAGTTTCTCAGCATTCTTGGCTAGCGAGCTGGCTACTGTTTTAAATAAAATAACTGGAAACATTCTGGTATGTCTATCATTCATGATCTCATTGTTTCAATAAAATAACATCTTCTGCATTTCCATTCTGTAGGAAATTGCTCTGTATTTCAGTTTATAAGCTTTTATATGCTGCACCCCTTCTCTTCTGTCTATGAACTTTTCTCTAAAAAACTAAAATAACACTAAAAAGACTTAAGAAATACTGGGGTTTGAGTTGAGAGCTAGCAGGGCTCATCACAGTGGTATCAGAGCACTGATCCTGCCAGCCTGCAGGGTTAGCAGTCTATATGCGGCCTCATCAAAATAGGTTTGAAAGGTATTACTCACGCAGGGGTTCAGGTTTGCAGAGAAGTACTTTTGAACCTTTTTCAGCATTTCTGTTTGACGAACAGGAAGAAGAATTAGGCTTTGATAACATGGCTGACAGGGATGCTGAAGGATCTCTCAGGAATCATCTTGATGATGAGGACAGAGAAGCTAGAGATGTGCTCAGAGGCATGGTTGCAGGCCAAGAACAGGTGGCGACTATTCTCCAACAACTCAACACAAATGTCCAAAATTTGACAATGAATAGAGTTTAGAATCTGGATCAAGATCATGAGGGCAGTATTCACAGAGAGCCTCAGAGAGTCATAGCTCCAGCATGCACCTTTGAGAGGGCTACATGTCCTACTTTTACCAGAAATGATGCTGAGGAAGAGGATGAAGTTGAACAGGGTGGTGAGATAAATTTTGCAGATAACATCATGGTTATGCATGATGAATGGGATGCTTTGCCACCGAGAGTTAAGGAGCACCTTAACTTCGATAGATTCATGAGCCAGAAGAGAGAACACACCAGAAGCAGGAATGATAGGAGGCCTAGACACAAGCAGAATGATCTTAGACAGGCTACCAATAAGCTTACATTGGCGAACTTTGATGGCAGTGGTAGAGTTACAGCACATACCTGGGTCAGTAAGCTTGACACATTCTTGACACTATGTCCCATGCCTGAGGAGGATGCCATTAGATTTGCAACACTTCACCTTGATGGCGTGGCACATGACTGGTGGATTCATGGCATGGCTACTCTTCACCATGATAGGATTACCTCGTACCAGGAGTTTACTGATAGACTGGTAGAGAGATTTGATAGACGTGACCCAGAACTATTCTTCAGAGATCTGGCACAACTGAAACAGTTGGGTAGCTTGGAATCGTACATTGGAGAGTTCCAAAGACTATCCGTGATGGTGACAGGAATCTCGGAGAGGAGGTTGATCATATTGTTCATTGAGGGTCTTTTAGAGCCCATGAAAGGTTGGATTAAAGCATTTGATCCGCCTACTTTACAGGAGGCCATGAGGAAAGCTCGCAGTATGGAGCTAACTACACCTCGTAAGCCATTTGGCTCGAAACCAACTACCTCCTACACAGAGAACAAATCAGATCTGAAGAAGGCTGATAATGCAGATCCAAAAAAGAAATTTGCAGCCCCTTTAGATCGAGAAACAATGAACGATTTACGAAGAAGGAAACTTTGTTTTTACTGCAAGGGTCCGTATGACATTAATCATAACTGCCCCCTCAAACCCAAAGGGAAAAACAAGCATATGGAGTGGTTTTATGAGGGAGAAGCGTTGACTGATTTTTCTGATCAGCAAGCTCCAATCTATGATACAGATGGAGAAGAGTCAGAAAATGAGGCAGAAATGGTAGTAGAAACAGAGGTACAGGAGGCTCATATGTCCAGCATGCAGAGAGAGGGTTCTTTCAGACTCCGTGGGGTCCTATCTGGTCAAAGGGTCATATCTCTTCTAGATACAGGTGCAACCCACAACTTCATTGATTCACGGTTAGTGGAGAAATGAGGAATTCAAACTCAGTAGTTTGAAGGCATACGTGTGAAGGTTGCAGATGGATACACTCTCAATTGCGAGAGGATGATACCTAACTTGCCATTGAAACTCAACAATTTTGAGTTTAAGGCAGATTTTTATGTTGTGAACATGGGAGGAACGAACATAGTTCTTGGCATGAAGTGGCTTCATGCGATAGGAGAGTTCACACTTAATTTGCGTGACATGGAGATGAAATTCAGCATAGATGGTACAAATCACATTCTAAAAGCCATCAAGGACAGCAACCTTAGAGAAATTTCACTCCGGAGAATGGAACGTTTGATTCGACACGACATGGTAGAGTGGGCTGTTGAGTGCAAGCTAATACCTTCACAGTTGGAGCAGCAAGCTTCTTCTTACCATCCAGATGTGCAGGAACTTCGAATCAAACATGCAAAGGTTTTCAGTGCAATTCCACCAGGCAGACCTCCTGATAGAGGTATTGAGCATATTATAGAGCTGGATGAGGGCACGAAACCAATCATGATTACTCCTTACCGGCACCCCAAGCATGTGAAAGATGAGATTGAGAAAACTATTAAGGAGCTTTTAGCTATGGGGCACATTAGGCCGAGTAAGTCACCCTTTGCTTCATCAATTGTTTTGGTGAAGGAAAAGGATAGTACACTTAGGATGTGTATTGACTACAGAATGCTCAACAGAAAGACAATAAAGAACAGGTATCCTATTCCATAGATAGATGAGTTGATAGACGAGCTTCATGGAGCTTGCTATTTCTCAAAGATAGACTTGAGGACAGGTTACCATCAAATCAGAGTCCGAGAGGACACAGAGAAAACTGCATTCAGATGTCACTGTGGACACTATGATTTCTTGGTTATGCCATTCAGTTTAACCAATGCTCCAGCTACATTTCAGTCTACTATGAACAGGGTTTTCCATCCTCACTTGAGGAAATTTGTATTGGTGTTCTTCGACGACATCCTAGTTTACAGCAAGTCATGGGAGGAACACATGGTTCACTTGGATGAGGTACTGAGTATACTTGACAGGGAGTCCTTGTACGCCAAGGAGTCCAAGTGTGCTTTAGGCATGGCAGAGCTTTTATATCTGGGACATATCATCAGCGGTGCAGGAGTCAGCATGGATCCAAAGAAAGTTCGAGCCATCATCGATTGGCCTACACCACAGACATTGACACAGCTCAGGGGATTTGCAGGATTGTGTGCCTTCTATCGTCGGTTTGTTAGTGGATTCTCGCAGCATGCTGCGCCACTAACTAATTTGACTAAGAAGGGTGCTTTTGTGTGGACACCACTAACACAGGCGTGCTTTGAGAAGTTCAAACTTCTCATGACTACGTGTCCAGTTTTGGCTCTACCGGACTTCACCAAACCTTTTGAGTTACATTGCGATGCCAGTGGTGAGGGTATTGGTGCAATTATCATGCAGGATCGACACCCTATAGCTTTCAAGAGCAGGAAGCTAAGAGGTCTTGAGCGGAGCTATAGTATCTATGATAAGGAAATGTTGGCCATCATGCATGCCATGGCCAAATTCAGGCAATACTTGATTGGTAGTAAATTCACTGTTAAAACCGATCATAATAGTCTGAAACATTTTCTTGGGCAGCGAGATCTGAACAAAAGGCAACAAAAATGGGTCAGCAAGCTTCAGTCCTATGATTTTGACATCTCCTATGTCAAGGGCACTCAGAATGTGGTTGCTGATGCTTTATCTCGCCGTCCTCACTTGAGCTCTATTACACTGATTTCAGAGGACTGGAGACATCTGATAGTAGCGGAGTATGCTAAGGACCCATGGGCTTCTAGCATAGTAGATGGGACAGTACAGGATGACAGGTATTCACTTGTAAATGATCTTATCATTTAGAAAGGGAGGATTTTACTAGTCCCAGGTTCTGAGATGAGGGACAGAGTATTGAGGTCATTCCATGATTCACCCATGGCAGGACATCCCGGTTACTTTAAGACCTACAAGCAGGTACGGGAGAGATTCTCTTGGAAGGGTCTCAAGTCTTTTGTTCTCCAGTATGTCAAGGAATGTCTTGTTTGTCAGCAAAACAAGCAAGAGCATACACACCCTACAGTTTTACTACAGTTGCTTCCTATTCCTGAGAGGAAGAGGGAATGCTTGTCCATGGACTTCATTGTGGGCTTGCCGAAAGCTCAAGGGAAGGACAGCATTTTTGTGATAGTAGATCGGTTGACGAAGTATGCACATTTCTTCGCAATCACTACTACACACACAGCTACCCAGGTGGCAGATTTGTTCTTCCGAGAGGTATTCAGGTTGCACGATTTGCCTCGGACTATAGTCAGTGACAGGGACAGCAGGTTTATGAGTAACTTCTGGCAGGAGTTATTCAAACTTTGCGGGACAGAACTCACTCCGAGTACCAACTACCACCCACAGACAGATGGGCAGATTGAGATAGTCAATAAATGGGTGGAGGGATACTTGCGGAATTACAGTTCAGGGCAGCAGAAGGCATGGGTGAGGTGGTTATACCTTTGTGAGTATTGCTACAATACCACTCATCACATGAGCATACAGATGACACCATACCGAGCATTATATGGATATGATGCTCCGAGCTTTCTAGATTTATTGCTGAGTGACAGTAGAGTACCCAGTGCTAGTGAATTATTACAGGAGAACCAGGATATTATGAGAGCACTCAGAGAGAATATACAGAAAGCTCAAAATCAGCAGAAACAATATGCTGATCAGAGGCGAGTGGAGCGATCTTTCGAGATCGATGATTTGGTGTATTTGATGCTCTAGTCTTATAGGCAGTCCACCCTTTGTAAGAAGGGCGCCGAGAAACTTAAGCCGCGATACTATGGACCTTTCAGAGTTGTCAGACGTGTCGGTGAAGTGGCTTATGAATTAGATCTTCCAGTGGACAGTAAGGTTCACAACGTGTTCCATGTGTCGCGCCTCAAAAAGGCATTGGGACATGTGATTCCTTCTATTGATTTAACACCCCTGGATGATGAGGGGAAATTGATTTTGATACCTAAGGCCATTCTATATTCCAGAGAGCGTCATCTTCGAAGGCGGGTTATCAGGGAATACTTGGTAAAGTGGAGAGATCTACCAGCAGAGGATGCTACTTGGGAGAGTGACAGTATTCTTCAGCATCCGGCTTTGAGTTTGCTTGTGGGCAAGCAAATTCGGGGAGGGCGGACTGTGATGTCCCCGCTCTAGTCAATTCTCGGGAACAGTGTGTTAGCCCTTTATTGGACCCTTGTGGGCTAGCCGGATTGGTTAGAGGGTTAGTGGTACTTTTTGAAGAGTTTGATCGTTCTTGTTTTCAGAGCCCAGTGATTGGTTCACAACAGGCGTTAGCAGTGCAGGAGTTGACAACTTCTGACGGCACAGGATTATATGGTGTTTTGAGTGAGTTATGGGTTTTTAAGTGATTTAAATATTAATTGATTAATATTTAATTATCAAGTCAAATTGACTTTAGACTTTTTAAATCACTTAAATATTCTCTAAAAGTGATATAATATTTTAATCACTTAAATTGATAAAGTGCGCCCAAGTATTTAAGTCAAATACTATTGAAATGACTTAAATATAATTTAAAAAGATTTAATTATTAAAAGTGGCGTATCTTTCTTGGAATTCGTGCCTTTTGCATAAAAGGGCATTTTTGGCAATGAGAAACTCACCTTTTGTTAATTTCGACTTTGCCTTGTGCTCCTTCCTGTGCATTCTCCTGTGATCAGGGTTTGAACAATCTTCCATTGAAGAACAATACCTCTTCAGTGTTGAGCACTCTTGAGATTGTGAAAGATCAATCGAATCTGTGCAGTTGAGAGCTTCATTCAAAGGTTCTACATGATTCAGACAGTAATATATTGAGATTTACTGTTGATTGCAATAAAAAGGGTTTCTTCCTTGTGGAACTTCTTCTTCAGATTCAGTGGCATCCAGCAGGGATAATACTCATTCTTTTCTTGGCCGTACGACTTGCATTGGGATTTGTGCATTCTAGAGAGGCGTGTGAAGGGTTTGGTTGAAACGCCTTCTTTTGGGTTGCCTTTTGACTTCCATCCTTGGCGTCTAGTATTTTTAGAGACTTGTATCCAATTTCGAGGCAGGAGAACCCAGATCTGGAGGCTTGGCATCCATTTTTGTCAGTTTCTCAGCATTCTTGGCTAGCGAGCTGGCTACTGTTTTAAATAAAATAACTGGAAACATTCCGGTATGTCTATCATTCATGATCTCATTGTTTCAATAAAATAACATCTTCTGCATTTCCATTTTGTAGGAAATTGCTCTGTATTTCAGTTTATAAGCTTTTATATGTTGCGCCCCTTCTATTCTGTCTATGAACTTTTCTCTAAAAAACTAAAATAACACTAAAAAGACTTAAGAAATACTGGGGTTTGAGTTGAGAGCCAGCAGGGCTCATCACAAGAAAATTGTTGTACCCATGTTTGATTGATGTAATTTATTTATTTTCTTTTTAGTAATACAAGATGCACTTATCCAAGGAACAATATGCAAACCTGTGTAATAACTGAAGAACTAATGTTTGAAAAAATGTCACATAAATAACAAATTTTCAATGAAAAGTCAATGTGAAAAATGAAATCAACTCATAACAGTCACAAATTGGATTAGAAATCATGTATTTGGATCACAAAATATGGAAAAAATTATTGTATATATAGATAACAAAAAGTTATGATTGTATGCATACATATCTGTATGTAAATATTATTTAATTTTATATGATCAGTTTGATTGATAGTGTATAAGACACGATCAATCACACACACATATATATATGCACAATCAATATTCAAACATATAGTGAATCATATATACCTACAAAACCAATCACATATGTCATACACAGACACACACAAACAATAATGACTTTTGTAATATATTTAAATTTTATATAACCAAGCCAGTGACAAAGAGCACAAAAGATGTGCATTGTATGAAAAACTTTAAAAATCTCATTAAAATAAAAATGTGAAGGAAATGGATTATGGAGGTCAGGGATGTCTGTCATCATAAGAGCCTTAATAGAATTAGACTCTCAGGCAAGAAGCTTAGCTTGCTCCATTTTCAGTAGACATTTTTATTTGGGATATGAATACATCACTTTAATTTGGGAGTAAAAAAATCTACAAAAGGAAATATCACAACAGCAAGAGCAGAATAACAAAATGAAAGTGCAATAAAAAGAAGAACAGAACGGATCCAAACAATTTGAGCAAAATGAAAGCAGAATATTAGTTATTAGACTAAGCCACTTCAGGGGGGCAACCTCCACAAGTCTTACAATAAGAACGAAATTCACAATATGATACCAAACATCAAACCACAACCTCCTATATATAGCATAATTAGGCTGCGGTGATCTCAGAATTCCAATTAGGTCAATTACCACTACAATTACAAAATCTAGGAATCACAGTTTGCATGCTCATGCTCGACTCAAACTTGGCAAACCAAAAATTTCCAACTCGGCAAAACTTAACAATTCAAAGAATATTTGAACTTCTTTAAAAAACACAACTTTATACAAAATTCAGTTACAAAATGTATCAAATGAGTCTATAAATAGAGTACAAAAACACATCATGTGGATACATAACTAGCTGATAACTATTATGAATTTATGATGATTGTCTTTGAAAATCGTTATCATAAATTGCATATCTAAGCAAGTTAAAAATTTAAAGATTTAACAATTTCTTCTTCCCCATTCTAATGAAAAATTGGGGAGACGGGCTAGTCCTGGCATTTGGTCATGGCTCCTTGCTTGGTCTAGAAAGTTGTGCCTATGGCTCCACCCTGCTACTAGATGGCAATAAATTTTCTGCCACATCAATGTCATCCAATACAATCTCTCTTGCATCTATTGTACCACATTCTCCATAGCCTACCTCTTGAAATCAACAATCTCATCCTTTGTAAACAAGGTGGTCTCCTCATCTTGTGCAATCCAATCAATCCCATCCAAATCAATAAGCTATTGTGATTCATCCTCCAACTTTTTTATGTGAAGCAGAAGGTTGTATTGCACAAACACTAAGTCATTGAGGTGTTGTTGAGTTAACTTATTGTGCTTCTTCGTGTGAATGGCATCAAACAAACTCCATTTACACTCATAACTAGAAGCACTATAGGTTGAAACAAAGTTTGGCGGGCTAGCTTTCGAATATTAGGGGTATTTCCACCAAGAACCTGCAAATAAGATATTCAGGAGTTTGTAAGCAAATAATATTTATTCTATTCATAATGTAATTTGTAACTTGTAAAATATAAGAATTCAATTTTTGTTACCCAATGGCTAGGTGGATCTTCCTTAAATAGCTAGCAGTGAAGAAAAGAGCTTTCCCCTAACTTGCTTATAATTATGCGACTCTAAAATAATGAGGTCTCTCACCTCAACCTTGAGTGTCATCCTCTCAATGCATGTTGAGAAGACCTTCATAACCTCCATGTTAGCATTTGAGAAGTAATGAGAGAAGAAAAATTTGGGATTGAGGTAGTAGCCCGCTCCATGAATGGGTTGTTGGAATTTACTATTCCACCTCCAATCAACGATCTCCCAAATGATGGAAAATCTACTTGCATTCCCCCAATAATTGCTTTGGATGTCCTCTTTAGCCCTTCCGTGACCTCATAAATGTATCCCGTTGGATTTTACTCTTCGTCTACCAACTCACCAAATGCTCTGACACCTACAAGTACAAATACAAACAAATTAAAGCTACAATTAAAATAAATGCTTTTAAAATTTGAAACTAAAAAAAATAATTTGAAATTTAAATTGACATTTGAAGTTACCTTGATGATTATTGGTACCCAAATTTGCTACCCCTAAAAAACCTTTTGTTTAATCATATCTATAGCCAAATGTCACAACAATGTCAACTATGTTATCTTTTCTATCAAACTAATTAAGTCCTCAGGTGTTGGCCTATCTTAGTCCATTAGCAATGTATGTAGGATTCTCGTCACGAAGATTATCAAGCTATGAATCCTAAAAGAGACTCCAACACCAACAAAGGAAAGAATGGGTGAAGTTCAAAGACTATGATATCAAATACTAGGCACCAACAAAGAAAATTGAGTCTAAGGAAAATCTTCTCTAGCAAATTGAGACGTAATCATATATAAAGTTGTCATTTCAAAAGGTCCAATATTCAAGAAAGTTTCAATGAAGCCCAAATATCAAACTTTTTATTTTTAGAAAGCCTTTTTTTATATTTTTTGGTAAAAAAAAATAGAAAGCAATAGTAAAAGGCCAACAGTATAGATTGAAGCTTCATAGAGAAAAACTAGTAAAAAGACAAAAAAACTCATCGAGCTCAAAGGTTTTATGGTGGAGCATTCAACAATTGAAAATGGAGCAATTTTAATGAAAGATTAAAATTTTCTACAAAATCTTTCAAAAACTCAAAAGTACTCCAAGCACCCATGCCTTTTTCATTTTTGCCATCCCATTTTAGAATCTTCAATTTTGGTGTCCAAGTCATCAATTTCCCACTTTTGGCATCCACCAAGGAAAATCCTCATTGAGTGCCAACTTTTGTTTTTGCATTCAAGGCATAGAATTCCCTATTTGGCATTCATCAAGAAAATCCTTGATGAGTGCCAAAATCAAAGTAACTCAAAATTGGCAACCACATAAGCAAATCCCTAATGAGAATTATATAGTGTTAAAAGAAAACAAACAAAGCAATTGGGCGCCTAAGCTCTTTTGAGAACCCAAGGGTGATTATAAATATATTTTGATATGTTACCCTCAATTCAAATTTTGTGTTGTCATTAAACACTCAACAAGTATTTTAAATTTTTGGATGAAGCCTTCAACTCTCCAAGTAGCATCTTCTCTTAGCAAGTTCTTTCATTTGATGAGATATTTTTGATCATCCTAGTCTGCAGCCTTACTCCTTGTCTAGTAACTACTTGCAAATCCAAATTAATCCTTCCTTCTTCATTGAGCTATAATAACTATCTGAACTAGAGCCTTATCAACAATTACCTTCTTCAAACAAGATACATTGAAGAATAGATGTATTCATGAAGTATGGGGCAACTTCACTTTGTATGCTACACCATAGTATACACACTCACAAAGTACTTTGTGTTGAGTACGCATGAGAAAATTTGTTGGGCAAGTTTTTGCTATGTAAAGTCTCTAATGACTATAGATAGATTTGTTGGGAGTCATGGCATGAAACTCACACAAGTACTCGCATTCAATCTACAAGTTTGAGCATGAAACTTTCCCACACACAACAAATACATAAATACAGCATGGACACGAAAAAACCACTCAAAAAGCATTGTTTCCTATTTAACCCTTAACAACCACAACTAAAGCTCACTCAACAATGGACCATTCTTGAGCAATTTGGAAGGAATTTATAGCATACGTGAAAAGAAAAATTGAGGAATTTTGGTTTTTTAGGTTCGTTGTTTTTCCCTTTTACCCAAGTATGTAACTCAATTCTAGCATGTTAATAAGTATGTAACCTGGAGATGTGTGCCCGGCCAAATTAGGAGCATCCCTAGCTAGAAACATTTCAAGGACACCTCAAAAACTTCCTTACGTTGTCCCCAAAATTTGCAAAAACAAGGAAAACGTTTCCAATACGGCAAAAAAAAAAGAGGAAACGCCAGGGGATGGCCAGGGGACGTCTAGACATCCCCCAACCATCCCAAGGACAGCTAACCATCCCCTACAGCCCAACAACTTTACCATTCTTTTTTTTTAAACACAAAAGTAACAAAAAACAAAGGGGTGTGGGGTCTCACAAGGTCCTCCACACCCCTTTGCTTAAAACCTAAACCTAAAAATAGTATTATAACATTCAAAACAAAAAATTAGCTCATTTGTTTCATTTTACAAATTGTGAAGAGCTAAAGGAAGAAGAGCACAACTATGAGAAACCAAGTGAGATAAGGAAAGAGAAGTGATGTAATAACCCACCCTTAATTTTTTCCAAAACTTAACTTGTTAGCGTTAGCCAATAATCAAAGATGGTCAACTTAAGTAAACTTCCTTCCACTTTCTAATCGCCCAGATCCCGATGTGGGCAAGGTGAGAGCATACGGTGCTAAGGTTACAATGCTATGCTATTGAATGAACCACTTGTTCAGTGGGGTGAGTATGAAATCTTCAAACATGGAGGAAACATCCACTTCTTCAATGGGAATCACAACTGCAGGAAATGAAAGCATTAGGTGGCTAGCCGACGAAAACCACTTATGTAGTGGGATGCAAAGCTAAGATGAAAAGAGAATCATTTGCTTATTTAACAAACATTACATTAAATAAACTTCTTCCACTTATTCAACGAGAATGCCACTTATTTAGTGGGGTTAGTATCGAAACCAGATAGAGCAAGATTACTGAATGGTACTACCTGTTGGCGTAAAATCTAACACCTCTGGAGTGCAGGTTTGTACGGACAGCTATGTACACTACGCAATGAGTGCTCTTCAAATTAGGAGGGGAAGCTCCCTCGTTGTGCTGGAATGCATGGAAAAGAAAAGTAATCTAAGTCCTATCTTTTTGTTCTCAGCTGGAAGAGGCACAAGGTTAAGAAAACCAAGAACGTTGAAGCTAAGGATTTTCTGGTTTCGCAGATCATTAACTACAACTAAGCTAACTACTTTAAATCTATCCAGTTTCCTCAAGAAAACAGAGCATGAGGAAATGGAGCAGGGTTTGACTATCGGACGATAAACAAGTTTAGATTCTCTACTTGAAGGCAAGGTGGCGCAACTATCATCTCAATCTAAACAAGTTTAATGGGCACAAAACAGATTTAAGAATTCACCAAGATGATCTTATGAAACCCTGTGTGGCATAACACTTGATCAAAATAGTAAAAACTTCACAAAACAGCCTTTATCATTACAATCTCACGAAACCCTATGTGGCATAACCCTTGATTATAATGATAAAGATTCACGAAACAGATTTATCACCGTAATTTCTCGAAACCCTATGTGGCATAACGATTGATCACAATGGTAAAGATACACAAAACAGCTTTATCATCTCAATCTCTTGAAACCCTATGTGGCATAACAATTGACCTCAATGGTAAATATGTTCAAACAGATCTAACTATGGGAGGAATTTACCATGCCAATCTTATGGAACCCTATGTGGCATAACACTTGATTGAAAGTAGTAAAGACTTCACAAAACGATTTTATCATCACAATCTCATGAAACCCTATGTGGCAATAACTTGATTGAAATGATAAAAGATTCACAAGACATAAAGAATCCACCATTACAATTGCACGAAACCCTATGTGGCATAACACTTAATCGTAATAGCGAAGACACATGAACAAATACCAAAAGAGCAATATTGAGGGCAAGGTAAGCACCATATACTTCTCTCTCAAGCAAAAGTTAATTACAAATGAGCAAAAGATCTTATTATATACATCAAGGTGTAGGGAACCCTAAAATCACCTTGTGTTAACTAATCTCTAAATGCATGCAAGATTAATTATTAAACCCTAATGAAGTAAACTATTGTTGGCGTCAAATCTAACACCTCCGGAGTGCAGGTTTTGCAGGACAGCTATGTACACTACGCAATGAGTGCTCTTCAAATTAGGAGGAAGCTCCTCGTTGGTGCAGGTGCATGAAAAGAAAAGTAATCTAAGTCCTATCTTTTGTTCTCACCGAAGAGGCACAAGGTTAAGAGTCCAAGAACGCTATGCAGCTAAGGATTTTCTGGTTTCGCAGATCATTAACTACAACTAAGCTAACTACTTTAAATCTATCCAGTTTCCTCAAGAAAACAGAGCATGAGGAAATGGAGCAGGGATTGACTATCGGACGATAAACGAGTTTAGACTCTCTACTTGAAGGCAAGGTGGCGCAACTATCATCTCAATCTAAACAAGCTTATTGGGCACAAAACAGATTTAAGAATTTACCAAGACAACCTTATGGAACCCTGTGTGGCATAACACTTGATCGAAATAGTAAAGTCTTCACAAAACAGCCTTTATCATCACAACCTCACGAAACCCTATGTGGCATAACCTTTGACTATAATGATAAAGATTCACAAACAGATTTATCACCGTAATTTCTCGAAACCCTATGTGGCATAACGATTGATCACAATGGTAAATTAACACAAAACAGATTTATCATCTCAATCTCTCGAAACCCTATGTGGCATAACAATTGACCTCAATGATAAAGATGTTCAAACAGATCTAACTATGGGAGGAATTTACCACGCCAATCTTATGGAACCCTATGTGGCATAACACTTGATTGAAAGTAGTAAAGACTTCACAAAACGATTTTATCATCACAATCTCACGAAACCCTATGTGGCATAACACTTGATTGAAATGATAAAAGATTCACAAGACATAAAGAATCCACCATTACAATTGCATGAAACCCTATGTGGCATAACATTAATTCATAATGGCGAAGACACATGAACAAATACCAAAAGAGCAATATTGAGGGCAAGGTAGGCAGCATATATTTCTCTCTCAAGCAAAGTTATTTACAAATGAGCAAAAGCTCTTATTTATATACATCAAGGTGTAGGGAACCCTAAAATCACCTTGTGTCATCTACAGTTATTGCAATGCATGCAAATCATGCGCCAAACCCTAATTAAGTTTAATATAAGTCAACGGGCAACTACCCTCGGTTTGTGAACATCTAATCTAAAAATGGACATCTTGTAGAGCATGCACGCCCTTTTAACTGGAAGACTACCATCAGTTAATGAAAAACCCTAAATGAAACTCCAAGTAAACAAGATGAATCTCAGAATAGATATGCATGAGGTGAGACAGCCAGTTAACTTGAAAGGGTAACGCCAAGTTAACTCCTGTGTATAATGTCTATCCTGAGAGGTGAGAAACTGAAGTCTACTGGTCGTGATCTCAAGCAACCAATCCCTCAACGAGATTTTCAACTGCGTCAATATCTGAATGTCAGCAACTTGAGCAATCTTTGCAATCTTTGCACACTCAACCAGCATTTCACTGACTGGCAACTTTGGCGGCTCCGTAACTGAAGTGATGAACATTATCTCTTCTGCAGCTTGATACAAAACGGTCTCAGCTTTTCTGACGAAATCATGAATTAAGACCGATTTGGTCTTGAATTCAGTCTGTGTGTACTGTACTCTGAAAAAATCGCCTGTTGACTGTGAAAAACTCGCCTGTTGACTATGAACACGGCTATATTCTGACAACTTTTCTGGAAAACTAAAAATAGCCTTTCGAAGAATTATTTTCAACGAAAAATCTGAGATATGGGTTTTGTCTAGAAAAGGATTCTAAGACAACCCAGAAAGTCAAATTTGCGAAAATTCAACTTCTACTCGATCGTACAAAGATTTTCACTTGAGAAAATTAGAAACTCAAGAACGAACGTTCTGAAGTTAAAAATTCGTGAAAAATCAAACGCACGTTTCTAACTCGAGGAAATTATATGAGAATGATCCAGATACTGAGACTATAAAGATAGTCATAAACGTGATGTATATATATAATCTCATTGAGGGGTTGATTGCTCGAGATCACACATAGTAAACTTCAGTTCCCACTTCTCAGGATAGACATTACACACACAAGTTGAACTGGGTGTTACCCTTTCCAGTTAACTCGAAGTTGTCATCACATGCATATCTATTCTGAGATTCGCCCTTTTACACTTGGAGTTTTCAATTGTATGATTCCAGATTCTATAACCTCAGATTCTTCAGTAATTGACTCTTTGTGAGGAATTGAACTCCCTTCAAAGAACAATTCTTTGTAGTTGTCTCCCATGATGAGAAACTCTTTTATATCTTCATCATCACTGAAGACTTGCCAGTTGTCTGAATTATCAGGAACAGCTGATCTGTAAATGAGCTCAATAGCAAATGAATTCTGACGAAAATCAGAATTAGGCATGAAAAGAGCGGCTGAAACTGCAAGCGCATCAGCTTTGCTATTGTTCATTCTTGAAATGTATTTGATATTAAATGCATCGAACCATTCGATTGCATTCCATACTCTCTGCCTGTAGTTCTGGAGACGATTCTTTCTCACGTGAAATTGATCTCTGACCTGCTTTACGATCAGCTCTGCATCTCCTTTAACTTGAAGCAGCTTGATCCCCATATCCTTTGCGTTTTTGAGACCTAACAAAAGCGCCTCATATTCTGCAGTATTATTAGTGCAATCGAATTGCAACCTATATGCAAAAGGATATAAACGACCTTCGGGAGAGATAATCACTACTCCCGCTCCGGAACCTGAAGTTGAACAACTGCCATCAAACTGCATCGTCCACACTTTTGATTCTTCATCTGGTAATTCGGTGGAAAGTGCAAAATTCTGACAATCATCTGTCACTTCAGACACCATAGCGTATGTGCCTGGACCCGTGTCTTGATACAACACTTGAGCATGTGGGTCCTAGGACTTAACCACTGTAAACTTTGATTTGGTTTCCGGCTCTAATTTGAAAGTACCTTTCTTCAATGGGATTGTCGCGAACGACCAATCCATTTGTATTTCTCCTCCGAGATCCTTGCAAAAACTTCTACTAAGTAACATCCCGTAACTGGTAGGAATATCAGCTACTAGGATAGTCATCATAATCTTCTTTTCTGGACACGACACTAGCCTCACTTGCGCATCTTTGAGTTGACCAACTAATGGCACCGGTTTGGACTCAAGTGAGTAACACTTTTCCTGAGTCGGGGTGCACGAAAGTCCCAACGCATTCATAATCTGTAAGGGCATTACGTTGTCCGAAGCTCCTATATATAAAGATATATAAAACGGCCTCGGCTTCTCTTCTGCAGGA
The DNA here is from genome assembly GCA_007258455.2 of Sequoia sempervirens. Lineage (NCBI taxonomy): Eukaryota > Viridiplantae > Streptophyta > Pinopsida > Cupressales > Cupressaceae > Sequoia > Sequoia sempervirens. The sequence continues at coordinate 2,667 of VDFB02100374.1, read as the reverse complement.
ACTCAGGATTGTAACAATGTCGGCTGAACGACATTCTTCTTCTTAAGAACGTTCAAGATCCTATCCAACTGCTCTGGATGATCTTGTAAATACTCCAGCTGAGATATCTGCACCTTAGTCTTCATCATGGAAGATACAATGTCAAAGCTTGCTGAAGACGTATCTAAAGTTGCTGGCAAGATATTCTCTTGTGAAGGTTTTTGATTAGAAGTAGAAACTACTTCTTTTGCTTTCGCATTCAAATTCCGCTTTTCCTCTTCCTCCTTCTGTGCTTTGAAATGTTGAGCACGAGTGAACACAGGTGAGGTAATATTCTCATGATTCACTGCAAGAGAAAAACGAGATTCTTCTTCTTCTTCAATAACGGGTTCTCTATCAAAATATCCCGTTGCGGAGTCGCCATCAAACTCGTCTGGTTGTGAAGAGACGACGTTTGAACTGGAAGGTATGAAGTCTGAACTAGGAGCGGAATCAGCAAATCCCATGAGCTGATTCATTCTTTGATTTTCCGGACAAGTAGACCCGGTGTGCTCTGCTGAATCATGGAACGTGCAAAAGACCGTAGCCTTTTCAGCTTCATTATTTTGTCTCGGTTGTCCTTGCGGAAACTTCGACTTGAAATTATTGTACGGCTGAAAGTTATTCCTCCTCGGCTGATATGCTGGTTGAGATTGAAAAGGAGGTGAGGGCAAGGCTGGTTGCCCTTGAGGTGGTGACTGCCGTTTTAGTATCGTCACCTCATTTGCTACCTTCTGTAGCAACGGATCGGCCGACGCTTGCACGAGCGGCCTGATCGAATCATCTTTCATCGTGCCGGTTGTAATCATGGTATCTTCAAGCTTGATTGCTTCCTCCTGAAGGTGTGTTAGATCATCTTCTTCGCTTATCTTCAAGAAAAAGGCAATTTCTGATGGCAACGCGTTGATGAAAGAACTCATCAAAATCTCATCAGATGGATTCAAAGTGTGAGAAAGACGTGTAACAAGGCGATTAAACCTTGCCACGAATTCTCTCATCGGTTCATGCTTCTCCATCTTTGAATTTGAGAGTTGTGCAAATAATCTGTGATTGTCTTCGGCAGGCTTGAATCTTGCCAAAAACTTCTCGCTCATGACAGCCCAACTTGTAATAATTCCTGGTTCAAGATTGTTGAACCAATCTGCTGCGTTGTTCTCAAGAGTCTCCACGAAAAGACGAACGGCGATGTCCTCATGCGCAACATGCAAAACGGAACAAGCCGCCGTGAATGCTGATAAATGTTCATCTGGATGTTTTGAACCATCGCCATGAAATCTCGGGAAAAACTTGCGTGATCCCTTGGGCAATTCATGATGTCCTGGTAAAGCCAACGGTCCAATATTGTCGCCACAAGGCAAAGGGGCTGAACGTCTTGCGTTTCTTCCATTACGACCGTTGTGATTTTCACCATTGTTGTTGTTAATACGATCACCCATCTCTGCAATTGGAGTGGGAGATTCTTCTTCAAGAATTTCTGACTCGGTAAACTGATCAGGAGCTTCTTCAAAAACAAGATCTGGCTGTATAGGAGGATTCCTTCTCCTTCTTCTAATGTAAACTTGATAAGCCAGGATGCTTAATTCCACGCGGGAGGTGGCAAAACTGGTCTACCTGCTGCAAGATCTGCTTTTTCTTCTTCTTTATCCAGAGTAGTAGCTGCGTTTCTCCACTGAGATGGAGATGTATGATTTTCAAAAATGAATGTGCGCAAGCTACTGATGATATCTGACTGTTCTGCTTCGATAAATGCTAAATTCGGCTGAATAACAGGCGGACTTAGTGCTGGTTGCAATACTGGAGCAGTAGGACGCCAGATAGTCATAAACGTGATGTATATATGAAGTTATTTCAAGGCCTCGTGCCCCACGGTGGGCGCCAGAAAGAACTGGAAGAATTCGCCTTGTTTTGAAAAACCACGAATTTCCTGTCTTGAAATTTGCGCCTTTATGAAGAAACTCGATTTTCCTTTTGAATTTGTCTTGAGAAAATACGAATTTATCTGGAACTTAAGAATTCTCCTTTGAATCTTTGAAGAATTGCAAATTAATATTGAATTTGAGGATTCGCCTTTGAGAATTGAAATACGCCCTTGAATCTTTGAAGAATTTGCGAATTGCTTTGAAGATGTGCGCGCCTATCTCTTCTTGAAGAAATACGAATTGCTTGAAGCTTGCTATGAAAATTGATAAACTTCGATTTCCCTTTGAAAAATATAAACTTTGCTTTGAAAAATACGAATTCCACTTAAGATTGAATTTGCTCTTAATGAAATCGAATTTCCAATTGAAAGCTCTGTGAATATCAATGAGGATGGCGCCATGTTAAATAAGAGGAAATTCGCACCAATTTGATAACTGCAAGAATTCAAAACCCTGACAATAATAGAAGTCCTCTGATTGGTTGCCCTTCAGTTGCACTGCCACTGACTGGAAGCTCAAATAATAATAAAATATTTATTATCATGCAATTAGCAAGGGTGCTAAAAATAGAAAATCGCCATCTTCAGTTGACAACCCGGGTGAAGCTCTGAGATTCATCGTGAGACTTCAACGATTCCGAAAAGTCATCACATGAGCATATAGGCGTCCATTTGCTCAAAATACTTCATTTTTTACTAACGCCCTATTTAATAGCTGACAGCACTGTCGC
>VDFB02100373.1:0-128349 GCA_007258455.2 Sequoia sempervirens | reverse complement strand
AAAATGTAATAGCTCTAAATTTTAGCGCCATTACACTTTTTCCTGACACTTAAACTTTTTCTGGCCCTGGCGCGTTTCTTCATCTTTTTTGCATTTTTCGTCAATCGTGCCACTTTTCGTGCCTAAATTTATTGCTCGACTTGAGTTAGGTTTTCGATTTTCTCTTTTGCTTAAAGGTGTTTTAATTCACCATTTTCATTGTTATGATTTTTGTTCTTCCTCTCTTCATGCTGGGCGAGTTTTCTTCAAACTGCAAATATGTTTTTTTTTTGACATCCCTCTCCAACATTTTTCGCGTTTCATCTTTGTAAGTTGTTACCCTTGCTTTCTCCTTATTCTCCAATTTTAATGGCAACTCCATGCAGACAAACACTTTGCAAACCTCGAGCGCCGTTTTCATTCACCATTACATCCATGTTCCAAAATCATGTCTCAGATGCAGAAGCGCTAAAATTTAGCGCTCTGACATGTTGAACATGTCAAAATATTTTCTAACTCTGAAAAGTGTAAGGGCGCTAAAATTTAGCGCCCCTGCATCAAAGACTGAAATCTCCAAAAATGTAAGGGCGCTGAATTTTAGCGCCCTTACACTTTTCACAATCCTTTTCCTGACTTAGTCATTTTTTGAGCAATGGAGCTGAATTTTCGCACCTTTGCACTTTTCTTCCAGACTTAGTCATTTTTTGTGCAATGGTGCTGAATTTTAGCACCTTTACATTTTTGGCAGTTTTTAACCTAGTTTCTTCAAAATTGCTCTGTTTCCATTCCGAACCCCATTTCTTCGCTCCCGCATCATTTTGCGTGCCTCGCCATCTGCTCCACGCTTTCCCATCATTGTTGCTCGCTTCACGCTTCCCAATGCTACTTTTTCTGCTAACGCTTGTTGATTCACCATCCTTGCAGTTTCTCTCCAGATCTCGTCAAGTGATCCCGAAGGTGATGTCCTTTGATCTTGGTTCATCCAAATAAAAAGTTCATGCAGGAGACCGGGAAGAAGTATGAAGACTCCGCGCCCAAGCAAAGAAACATGAAGAAGCTTCCTGTTCTCCAGTGTTAGACATTTCCGGTGCATCCCATTATGCATCTTGTAAATATTTCTCGACATTTTTGAATGTCTTATTGTAAATTGTAATTACACCAAGTCCAAAGATGTAATATTTTGAAAACAAATTACACTTTGACTTTGGTCAAAGTTAGGTGAGATCTCCTAAAATCGCTCACCTAACTTTCCCTAATTTTCTCAATCTCTTTCCTTCTTTTGCTCATCCCTCTTTCTATATAATGCAAGGGATTTTCATTGTAATTTATCTTTTAGTCTTTTGCAACGAAGTGCTGCCCTTTTGTAAGCAAACTTGTGAAACTTTGCGTTCATATTTTGTGAATGAGATTCAATCAATAAAGGAAAGGATTGCAAGCCAAACTTTGTGTTGGATTCGATACTTTTGTAAGTTGATTCGATTTGGTAGTGATTAGTTGGAGAAATCTGAAAGACTCTAAGTGGTTGATGTAAACTTTGTGTTACATCCGTTATTTAGATTGCATTGTTATTTTGTTTATCATTGGTTGAGTGATCTATAAGACTTTGCGCTTATAATCATTCATGCTCATGCATGTTCTTGTTGGATAATCTATGAGACTTTGTGCTTATAATTATTCATTCTCTTGGATACTTTGTCGAAAGATCTACAAGACTTTGTGCTTGTAATCGTTCGTGCTCGTTGACATTTTGGTTGGATGATCTACAAGACTTTGTGCTTGTAATCGTTCATGCTGTTCGAAGAATTGTTGCGTCTAAGAAGACTTTGTGCTTCTAACGTAGCAAACGGTACGTTTATGCAGATCCGACCCTGATAAAGCTACGGAACCACTTTGTGCCTTCGTGAGCTTTCCCATTTTATTTTCTTTTGTTTGTTGTTAATTACTTCTGGTATCTCTACGCTTCGCTTTGACGAGATAGAGATATTGGCATTACTGCTGGTTGTTAGTTTTTAGTTATCAAGAATTCGGAACTTCCAACACGTGAAGCATTGTAAACATCTTCTCTGAAAAAAGAGAGAAGTATGAATGTAACACACCCCCCCCACTCCGTGACTTTCGTGTACATTGTGTAATTACTTTTGTGATTTACTATTGTTTCTCTTAGCAGTAAGAAGGGCGCCTCCCCTTTCCGAGAGGAGAGATTCACATCTCACATAGCTGTGGCTGAAGTCCAAGTGTGTAATCTTCGAAGTTGATTACATAATTTTCACCCAACAATATTACATCTTTGGACTTGGTGTAATTACAATTTACAAAATGACATTCGAAAATGTCAAGAAATATTTACAAGATGCATAAAGGGATGCACCGGAAATGTCTAACACTGGAGAATAGGGGCCGCTTCACGCCTCTTTACTGGGCGCTGAAGTCTTCAAATTTCCTAGTCTCGCGACGAATCCTCTCATCTCGACTCCACGTGTAATCCACAATGGTGTGTGAATTCTCGGATCGCATCTCATGGCGATGAGTGAACCTTTTTGCACCTCAGCTAAGATGCGCTCTTCGTGTTGTCCAATGAGCTTGTATCACAAATGATGTTCAGCGAAGCTTCTGAGAAGTCTGAACTGTCAATCAAATTCATGATGGCTTCCTTGAAGATCAGGGATATTTCTGTGGCCGGTAGGAAGATACGATTGTCCTCAAGAAGTTGACCAGGAAACTCTCTGATACTTTTGTCAAGAATGTTGCGATGCCCGTCGACATCTTCCTGTACTTGGTGAAGATCTTCAATGAGAGATTGAACCACTTGAATCCTGTGTTTTAGTGATTCTTTTACCTCTACAAACTTTTCTTTGTCTAGAATTACCCCAACCTCCACCAATTTGCTGAGCTTTACCTGTTTCATTTCCGACCATGACAACAGGCATTTTTCCATGTCTCTGCGCTCCTGGGAAAGTACGCTCTTTTCTTTATCAAGCTCTGTGGTGAGCTTGGCTAACATGGTGGTTTTCTCATCCGCAGCCAAAATTATCTGAGATCCGTGTTCGATGATCTTTTCAACAAATTCATACAACACTCTACCTTTGGAGGCGAATTTCTCAGCTTTCTTGACAGCTGGGACTTCAATACTTACCACTGTCAGCGGTTGTGCATTACTTGGAGAACCGGGTAAGTCTCTTTACAACAAGCAGCATAATGCTCACCGCTTTGTACATGTTACAGATTGCTCAACTTTGTCCAAAATTTCTTCCCAAGATATCCAAAGTGACTTGGCGATCGGCTTGCACTTCGCTGGTAACCTGCTGCCGACCTTTGTTGCCATCGTAGTCCTCCATATTGACATCACCTTCTTGATTCAGTGGTATGCCAATTTCAGCATACTTGTGGCCAGCCTTATCAACATTCAGCCTCGAGTATACTTTTGCCTTCTTCTTCCCTTTGGCCTTTGGAAGAACTATCTCTTCAAGGTCGAGCTCCTCTGGAGAAATCATTTGCTTTTTACTCGACACTTGAGATATTAGCCAAGGAGGAAGAAAAGAAGTGTGAACTTCTCGATTTACCACAAGTCGTACGCCATTGCCACCTTCGCTATTGTCACATCTGAACTCACCATTGGTATCGTGACAATTGGAGAAGTGTTTGTCATCATCGCCCCTGTAGTTGACACATTGAGCTGATCACGCATTGAATCATTCATGAAACGATTGAATTCGTTCTCAGAAGTGATATCATACGTTGGCGAAGACAAGCTAGGAATGGACGATGGTGGGCTTGACAGTATATCAACCGTATGGATGCTTGTCACTGAAGGAGTATCAAGCCGGGTTGATGCTGCAGGGATAGGTGATATCTCGGCTGCAGGAATGCTTGTGGTAGGAATAGGTGACGAGGGAACAGGAGGGGGAGGAGTTCTTGAATCTGGAGGGGTATGAGGAACGTTTGAAGTCACGGGCGATGATGTTCTGTGGATTTCCTCAACTACATTCTCGGGAGGAGAAGTAGTTATTTCTTCATCATGCTCGGGTTCCTGTTGATCACCCTCTTGTCTCTCCGATTCTGGCTCACCTTCAAAGTCACCTTCAGATCCTTCTTCAGAATCTTCATCAGACTCTTGTCCACTTTCAGAAACTTCTTCGGCATCGGAGTCTGCTTCTGCTGAATCTTCATCTTCAGCGGATTGGTCGCTTGAAGTATCTTCTTCATCAGAATCTCTCCTCTGAGATGGGCTTTTTACCCTTAGAGCGAGATGGATGAGATTTCGTCTTCTCTGTCTCTTGGACAGCCTGGGTATCTTTCTTACCAACAGTGAACTTGATCCTAGGGCCTCTCCGTGAAGAAGTGGGAACGGCCACTGATTTGTTTTTGTCGCTGAGTTCTTGCTGTTGGCGTGCTTCTGCCTCGGACTCTTCTCCTTCTGAGTCTGTCCTGAAACTTTTCATTGTATGACCATGTTTGTGTAACCATTCTTCTGTGTTGGCTAGGATTGGTCTCAGCCTTTCTCTCATGTTGGTGACCTCTTTCCTAGACCACTGTATTGCAGGCAACGGCCTCTTAGCAATGCCTTTGCCTATCATAGACAGCGCTCTCAGATATCAACACCTCGATCCTCAAAACTTTCCTCGTAGGTCAGCGACACCAAGATCTCGATTTGTTGAACTCATTAATCTGCAATAGTCCATTTTATGCATCGGCTTCTTCATCTCTCGCGAATCCGCCTGTGATGTCTTCAAACGGCACTGTTGGTGGACCTTTTTGCAACTTCTTTCTCGACATCTCAGAGTCAAAATCAAACCTATAATTGTAGGTTTTGATGGTCATGATCTGCATTCCCGATAGACAGACTTAGCTTTTTGTGCGCTTTGGATAGTATATCTACCGATGGTCAGTGGGAACTTGAATCCACGCTTGTGGTTGCTTCTTTGTTCTTTTTGCACTGACATCAACTGTCTGCATGTTTCCATGAGAACCCACTTATCCAAAGGATAACGTGGTAGCATGTAGGGGGACAACCGGTGTAACAACCTACTCTCAAGTAAGTAAACGTTGGGAATTGGAGAAAAATACATCCAACTTTACTTACCACCTTATAAGCCTCATCGACACTCTTCTTCTTTCCGAGCCGATCAAAGTTGAAGAGTAAGGCGCAAAGAAAGCATCAAGTGACCCGTCTGAAATGATGAAAGCTCTCCTTTAGCTCCAACTGATAGAAATATCTGTACACAGGCACCATCATTCGATTCCCCTTTGTAGATAGACCTGGGAATTGTCTCATCACAGCTGCTGCGTACACCAGGTAAGAAGTCATGTAGAACTTCAATGTAGAAGGAGCATTAATCAACTGCTCGTGCATCTCATCACCGATTTGTTTACCCCAGTCAATATGCACCTTCTGCCTCCTTATGATCCTGATGTACTCATACATCCAATCGTGAAAGGTGGATGATTCCGGCAAACCCTTCACTTTGCTCAGAAACGTGATCATATCCTTGACGTCATCTTTGAAGTCACTTCTCAGGAGTCCTTTCGGCCATCTAGAAACAGACGATCTAGGCTTCTTGAGCCATTGAGTATTTATCAACTGTTTGGCTTTATTGGGATCAGCATCAAAGATCTCCTGTGCTTTTGATATAGAAATGTCAATATATTTGTCCATGTGAGGAACCTTGAAGACAATGTCAAAGAAATCGGGGTCGAGTCTCAGAATCTCGTGCCCGGAAGAGTCGATCACACTTCTGCTTTCTCGGATGTAATGAGACGCAACTTGAAGAACAAACTCAGTATTGTGCGCAGCTGTGGGGAACATCGCCACCAAGTGGAGATTGCTGTGTATGATTGCTCTCATTGAATCAGGGAGAGGCTTCGTCTCTGTCAACTTTGCGAAGTCAACCAAGTCTTGGTGGCCAACTTCTGTATCCTTTATTTCTTCAACTTTCGAAAGCACCATAGTTGACGGATAGACGCCTTGATATTTATACTTCATCTTGCTTCTTGCTTTCGAAGAAGAAGGAGGCTTCGTAGCAGTCATCAAAAGAAACTGGAACACTGAGCACTCTTGACTTGACGATCTCTGAGAGTAGGCTGCAATCGGTCTAGCCAGAACAAACACCAATTGTTAGGGAACATAGGAAAGCGTGAAATGAGCATGAGGGTGGAAAAGCATGGAGCGGATGGCGAGGCACGCAAAACAATGCATGAATGCAGAAAAACGAGGCTCTGGAGTGTACTGGTCAAAAATGAAGTTCGTTTGGAAGAAATTGGAAAAAGTCAGAAAAAAAGTGTAAGGGCGCTAAAATTCAGCGCCCTTACATTCTGAGAAAATTGCTTTTAGTGTAAGGGCGCTAAATTTTAGCGCCCTTACACTTTCCAGTGTTAGGCAATTTTTGTGGTATCTTCAAAATGTCATGGCGCGGAAATTTAGCGCTTTTGTAATTCTGGCAATTTTGAAGATGTAAATGTAGGGAGGAATGGCGAAGGCGCTTTGAGCTTTGCAAATGCAATGTTTGTAACAATGAAAACTTTTGAAGTTGTCTCCATTCCATGTATATGCGTTCAAGGGTTTCACAAGAAATCTTTTCCTTTGTGAGATTGCAAAGTTTGCTTCAAAGCATATGAAAAGAACGGCATGAAAAACGCGCTGAGAATAATGTTGGAGAGATACGAGTTTGTGAGGAGAAATGGACAAAACATGGAACACAGAAACGGCGTCATCTTTGAGGGAAGAAAGAAACGCGTAGAGAGAAAAGGGAAAACAAAAAGAAGAATGTGTAGGGTTAGCAAAGACTTGTCATTATTCTTGTAATGAAAGCAAACAATGAAAAGCAAACGCGAAGATGAAAACGCGAAGGAAGAGAAAGACGTATCCAAAACAATGAAGGAGGATCCCATTGCGTAAAGAGAAGAAAAACACGAATGGAGGAGGACGCGAATGGAAAGAACAAAAACGAATGAAATGAAAGACGTGAATGTAAGGAACAAAAACACGTATGCTAATGAACATAGATCATATACAGAAAATAAGAAAAAGACAATGCAAAAGACTTACCAGAACCAAGGCGCGAAAACTTGCTGAGGAAAGAATGGCGAAAATCCAAAAACGTGATTTGCAGTTGCAATGCAATTCGCCCAGCAAGAGGAAAAGGAGATAAAAAGAAATGCAAACAATAAAATGGCGAACTTCATTTACTTAAGTGAAAATGAAAATCAAAAAACCTAACTCAAGTCGTGCAATAAATTTAGGCACGAAAAATGGCACGATTGACGAAAAACGCGAAAACGTGAAGAAACGTGCCAGAGGCATGAAAAAAGTTTAAGTGTCGAAAGAAAATGTAATGGCGCTAAAATTTAGCGCCCTTACATTTTTTTGGAAATTCACTGCATGTAGGGGTGCTAAATTTTAGCGCCCTTACATTTCCAGACTTAGTCAAATTTTTGGAATTTCCCTGCAGGAGCGCACTTTTTCAGTGCTACTGCATCTTTCGCAATTTGCAAAGTACGAATAGTGAAACGTCGCGAAAGATCTCATTTCGAAGATCTTTGCGAGGCGAACAAGGGGGAATGCTCGAATTGACTATTCGAGACTTTGGAACGCATTTCGAGGTGGCTTGAAAATCACTCCGTTATGCGTACTTGAACTTCACGAATCCTAGGAAACAGACAAGTTTCGTAGGGGGGTTATCCGTGGAACGAGCGCTGCTAGATTCCGTGATAACACAAGGAAATTTTTGAAGATATCCACTGAGGAGGATGGCTCTCGTACCCTTCATGTAGCTGTGCCACGAGTTGAGTGTGACCAGAATGAAGCAGTGCCAGAAAATTATGTGGTCACGACTCTAGATTTGGGACGCCCCACTGGAGCGCAGATTGTAGAAGAATGTGATAACTCCTACCTCGCCCTCAAGGACAGGTTATTCAAGAAGGAAGGGAAGTATAAAAAGTTGAAAAGAGAACACAAAGCTTTAATTGGATATGTGCAACAGTTATCTCGTTCTCGAGAGCAGGATGTACCAGTGATAGAGCCTCCAACGGATGTACCTAGAGAGTCAATCAGTGGCTTGGTAGAGTTGGGAAGGATGGCACAAGAGGCCGATAAATGGGTCACAGGAGTTCGTGCCGAGACAGAGAGATTTATGGAGGACCTTGCTTCTGCCTTTCAGCAGGCCTCTGGTATTTTGACACGGATAGATGCAGTGGATCATGCTTGGGGAGATGCTTCTATCTATCAGAGTAAGGTGATCCAGCGTCTTGAGGTATTGAGGCATGTGCCATTGCGATTGCTGATTGACGGAGGTGTCATTCAGGAGAATGACAGATATGATTTCTCTAGGCGGTATTCTTTGACGATCACAGGGCGTGGTTTCTTCGATGCGGCATAGGCGGATTCAGCTAGAGTACATAAAGCTATGGCCAATATCATAGATGGAGTTCAGAATACTTTTGAGGCCATATTTGCTAGGCGGCTGAATCCAGATGAGATAAGTGTTGATAGTTTGAGGGGTTTGCTGGTGCCTTTCTTCGCAGATGTTAAGACCTTTGTACAAGATGATTTCGAGAATACTGCTACTTTCTCCACTTTGATCTAGAACACGCAGGACTCCTTGATGGCTTGGAGAAAATCTTGTACGAGGCATGAGCATTCAGTCACAGTATTAGAGTTTCAGCTAGATTGTGTTCCACCAATTTCAGTTCAGGAAGTTGAGGCTGTACTTGGCAGATTTGTTGAGTTGGCAGTCAGAGAGAAGGCAAGTGGGAACGCACTACTGGACGAGGATCTTCTAGAAGACTGAATGGGGACATTTATTACCTTTACTATTTTGGGAGTGAGTGGGAATCTTTGATTCATTTAATGTACCACTCCCTATTCTGGCAGTTTTTAGGGTTAGGGCTGAGGTGGCACGATTCTGGCCACTCTATTAATTGTAACCCTAGCCGTCTTTTGGGACTTGGCTAGCTATATAAAGGGGGAGCCCCCCTCATTTGTAATTCATTAGAACAGGAAATTAGAGATTGGACATTAACATTAGAGCCAGAGCTAGAGAGTAGAGTATAGTAGGTCATTTTGCTTAGCATAGTGTGGAAGAGAAAGAAAGTTTTCCCTTTGAAAACTTTTGAGGAGATTGTTGTGTAACACTTTTTATGATAATTGATCTTTTCATTGATGGTGGAATTCGTCTTGTCATGAATAGCTAGCAAGGTCTCTTCTTCCTTTCGAATCCAAGTAGCTTAATTTGATGCAAGTAGTTTACTTTGATGTGTGGTGTTTTATTGAGATAGCTTCGCTTTACTCCATACCACTAGCAGCTTGTTGATGATAAGCTTGCCTTGCGTGGTCGACTGGAAATCATCTTGAGTTTAACTTCAATTGTGATTGGTATGCTTATATGCGTCGTTGTGATGGTGTATGCATGTTGAATCATAATTTGAACATCTTTTGTTATCCCTTTGAAGATTGCACCGATTTTACTGAGGTTGTCCGACGTGAGGCTAGGTAAAATTTGGTTGAAGTCTATTGAAACGGAGCCCCACATATCCTGCATTTAGAATAGAACATAAGTTTCTTAGGTCTTATACTCTTTTATTTTCCGCACATTTCTGATTAGTTTTAGGAAAACGAACTATATTTCCAAATCATACGCGCAAGAATCCCTTTCAAACCACATACCAACTGCTAACTGCAAGAAGTCTGAACAATTGTGTAAGTCCCCTAGTAAGAACACAGCAAATACACATCAACCAAACTGGGTCTATTCGCATTAAAGGAACCTTGGAGTTGAACGTGCGAACTTTCTCGCAATCTTAGCGCACGGAATACTTTGATCAAGAGAGAATGGAGTAGCCCTAAACTATTTCGTTCTGCTGTTTGGTGCGGTCACAAAAACCACGTCAACAGGTTGGAGCTCAAGAATAGTCATTTTCTCTCCAAGATGTCTTTTCGAGATCTGATAGAGGGTTTTGACCATTCATTATTTTTGAAAATTAGCAGCACAGAAGGAAAATTTCTCAGGGGTTGCATCCAGAGGCACATTTTTACAGAAAGGCAGAAAATAACTTCCAATCTTCTTCTCATCTTTTTCCTCTCTTCTTGTCTTAGATCTTCTTGCATGTCTAAGAAAACAACATATAATCACAAATCTGACCAACTGGGTATGATCAACATAGCATATTCAACAAAACCCACGTGCTAGATTTTACCAGAAAAAGTTGCCTTGCTGCCCCTATTTTTTAGGGTTTCCGAAAAAAGTCACAATTTCAAAAATTAGACAAACTGGGCTTGTTTAGCTTTGAAGCGCCAACAATACCCATGTGTCAGATTTTTTCAGGAAAAATAAGCCTCTACTGCCTTTGAAACCTCTGCCCCGAAGGGCTCTTGCATGTACGAGCAAAATTGATTTTTTGGGATTTTTGATGTTTTGGGTCCATTTAGAAAATTATTCTAAGTAAAACCCACATCTCATATTTTTCATAAAAATTACCCCTCGGCAGGCTATTTTTAGCAGTTGCAGAAATAATTGTCTGAACATATCCATGTTTACAGTGAACAGTCAAGTTTTTCAGAATACAGTACTCACAAGTTGAAATCAAGACCAAAATGGTCCTACTTCACGAATTTTTGAAAACACTTGACACGGACATGCATCAAGTGAAGCCCATAGTCAAGATGGACGTCTTGGAAGGCGTAAATGAAATCACCGTTCAATGGATAGCCAAATACAAAAGGTAGTCATTCTAAACATAGAGCTGCCACCGGTTACTACCACACTACCTTCCACATTCCATGTCACCAAGCTGGATGACGCAACTGCAAAGAAGATCGAATATCAAAAGTAGTTTGTAAGGAGTGAAAGAAGTCAACGAATAGATAGAAGAACTATCGACCAGTGGAGATGAGGTGTAAAGCACCCATAAAGGACGTCGTACCCTCCAGAATAGCATTAATGGTGACTAAAGTTAACTTGATGCCCCTTTCCAAGTTAACTCCATATCCCACAGATCATGCATGCCAGATCCCATTAATTGTGGATGTTTATTTTGACTTACACGAATTATGGATCTCAGATCTCCACTAAATGTGGATGTCTATTCTGGAGACACATTTCATAATTAAAGTCCACCTTTAGTTTAGTTTCAGTCAACTGAAGTAGTTTTCCAGTTGACTCTTTGTTTAGTATCAGTTAATTGAAGTAGATTTCTAGTTAACTGTTTGCTCACCTACTTTTAGACATAGGAATAAATCTTGCTGATTGGCAAGAACTCAATGTTAACTCAAGGAGACTTTAGGGTTGCCTACTCTTTTGAGTTCTATAAATAAGAGCCTTGGGCTCATTATTTTGTAACTTTAGTTCACAGCAGCAAAATGCTGAGCAATTTTTCCTTCATATTGTTTGCTTAGTATATGTTCTTGGATTGTATTTGTTGTAGTTAAGCACCAAGTACATCTTGTGCTCTCTCTACTCAGATAGGTGTGTCCAATCTTTGTTCATGTGTTCTTGGTTTGATTGCCTCATGTGTCATTGTTTCTTGACACAAGTTGCTTTCCCAATTTGTAATCTTTGGTGGAATATTGAGAAAATAAATTAGGAGAGTTATCATGCCTTTGATCTAAAGTCTCAAATTTTTATCATTGTTTGTTGTATCCAATAATCTGTTTTCAATCTACACCTCGGAAATGTCTTGGTACCTCCTTGGGAATCCTGAGATATAAATTACCGTAAGGATTACTTGTGTGGATTTGATTTCAGTATAGATCTGGGAGTTCAGAGCCCTCAGATGCATCCTGGGAGACTAATTCGTCCAAGTGGTCGAACCATCCATTCCCGCTCCTATGCCCTCATGCTCTGTTAATTTTGAGGAGATAGGATAGATTAAAAGCTAGTTTACCTCTAGTTAAGATCTACCAAAACCAAAGAAAAGCTTAGCTACGGCGCATTATGTTTATGCACCCTTGTGTCCTACCACTGAGTAAAAAAGATAGGATAGTAGTTTACTTTATTCCTTTCATTTACACAAAAATTAGCAACAAAAGGGATCTTCCCCTCCCAATTTGAAGAAGAAAACACTAATAACTTGCAATAGCTGACTGTTTCCAATAAGCACTCCATAGGTGCTAATTGAAATGCCAACAATGTGCTTGGCCATCCATCACTTCACATGCAAACTTATTCTTGGAGTACTTAACTAGCAAGAGAGACTTCCAATCAGATGAAATCTGTGAAAGTGAACAAGCTGCACACTTCCTGGAAAGGGCATCAACAACAACATTCTTTTTCCTTTTCACATATTCTATGTTGAAATCGTAGGCTTGTATCTTATTGACCCATTTTTGCTGCCTCTCATTCAAATCCTTATGCTTCAAGAAATACCTGAGACTATTGTGGTCGGTCCTCACCACAAACTTACCTCCAATCAAATATTGCCTGAACTTTGCCAATGCATGCATTATGGTGAGCAACTCTTTATCATAGATGGAGTAAAGTCTCCCAGGTCCTCTCAACTTGTGTTGTACCCAAAACCAAAAATTTTGCTTCACTAAGGCATTTTGCTTAATTGAGTCTTAATCTTGTTAAAGTGATGTCAGAAGGTCATTTTGGGCTTTTTAAGTACAGAGTTGGTGTTAGTTTCATGTCAGTGTGTTACTCGGGAAATTCAAGAAAAGTGAAAATCTGAAGGAAAATCATCAAAATATTCTATCTCGAAGAGGGGAACACCTTTTCAAAAGGGCGCCCTATCTTTTAGGGGCTCGGATCCTATTTTTAGGGTTTGTCACCTCCAGCAGCATTTGTCCGGCATCACGTCAGCTTCACAATGGGCTATCAAGCCTGTCAAACGGACCTGTTTCGTGCAAGTTATGGAAGATATAGCGCAAAATGAGAGGAAGTTAAAATTGGCTAACACTGGAAAAAAGAGCAACTTTTGAGAAAGGCACCCATCTTTTTGAGGTGTCAAATGAAGGTTTTTGACTAAATGCCACCCAAGATGTTTATCTCACATTTGTTCAAGCTTCGCGACGCATCCGTCAGTGGGTGAATCTGAGTTGCAGAAGTGCCTGACCAGAGGTCAAACATAGGGTCAAATCTTAGTCAAAATATCAAGGAAAAAGCAAAAGAGCACTTTTTCAGAAAGGCGCCTGAGCTTTTCAAGCCTTTAATGCCTTCTTTTTGATGATCTCAGATATTCAGTTTGTCCGTGTTACGTTCAGCTTTCCGTTGCCTGTCTCCGTCAGATCAGAAAATGACTCAGCAGCTTGCAGTAAGAGTTTTAATGTTATTTTGGTCAGTTTCAAAAATGGCTAAGTTTGGGGGAAAAAGAGCAACTTTTCAAAAAGGCGCCCTTGATTTTCACCCCTCAGATGATGTTTTCTGGAGAAATGTGCCTTTGCAGCTATCATGTCGAATGAGGTCAGCTCCGCAGTGAACCTGTGATCCAGTCCTGAAAATTGGTCAATCAAAAGCTATGAAGGATTTGTTTTTCCCTTCGTACGAGATGGAGATGAGAAAATTTGACTAAGTCTGAGAAAAAGAGCAGTTTTTGAAAAGGGCGCTTGGGGTTTTGACCTTTCAGATCTTAGTTTTATGACGTTCAGTCTCAAGGTACCTTTTGATCAGTTTTTGTCCTACTCTGCGATGCATCTGTTAGCCAGCCAATCGGTGGAGTCAGTCAGCCAGTGTCAGAGGATGAACAGAGGTCCCGAAAGAGGTTTAAATACAAATTTTCATCAAAATTGGCTAAGTCTGGAAAATGCTTAGAGAGGTCAAAGTTTATTTTTCGAAAGAAGTTGACTGGTGCACCCTAACTTGAGTTCTGACTTCAGTTAGATTGAACGATTTCTGGGTTGTCATCTCCAGTTCATATTTTGGCATGTTGAGTGTTCTTTCAGTTCGCATGTCGAGTTAACTAGTTTGCATGTCCAGTTAACTGACTTTGCATGTTTAGTTAACTTGTTTGCATGTTCACTTAACTGAAGTGCATGTTTGAAAATCAACTTGAGTTTGCATGCATGGCGCATTAGTTGAAGTTGTGAAGACTTTGTGAAGTTGGCGCTTCACTTTTGATTGTCAACTGAAGTTTTGAAAAGGGACGCTTTAGTTCTTAGTTATGAATTTGAAGCATGAATTTTGAGTATGGCGAATTCAATATGAATTGTCAACTGAAGTGAAATTCGCATGATGCTTTAAATAGTTTTGGCAACTGAAGTCTTGAAAGGGATGCCTTAATTCTCAAGCATGGCGCTTTATTTAGTCTTTAGTTAACTAAAATTGGGGTCCAATCATAAGCCAAGCACAATTTTCAAGATTGCATGCATTTCTACGAATTTTGGTGATGAAACTCTATTTATTCAAGTTTAGGCGTCCATTATTTCTTCATCACAAGCTTAGAAATATACATTCTTCTTGAGCGAGCAGCAATTTAAAGGTGCTACAGGTGTCAGAATTCAACGTTCTTCATAGCAACGGATTCAGATTGTTCAGAAGAAGATTCCAGACTTTGTTTTCAGTTTGCATGCAGGTTTCATCAAATTCCAAAAAAGAGATTGGCGAATTCTACAGAAGCAGAGCAAATAAAACCTTCTTTCTTCTGTCTTATTTCTTCTATTTCTCATCTTAGGTACTTTCTTTGCATGTCAAAGAAATTCAGCATATTTTCGGAGTTTGATCATCTGGGTTCACATACTTCAGTATTTGCAGCAAAACCCATGTCTTAGATTTTTTCGAGAAAATTGCCTCGTAGTCTTCATTCTGAAGCTCTGTGCTTTTTCCGAGAATTTCTTTGCATGTGGGCCTAAAACACATTTTTTCGAGAATCAAGCTATCTGGGCTGCCTTAGAATTTGATTCTGCACAAAACCCACGTTTCAGAATTTTTTTTCTCGCCATAGGCTATTTTTAGCCTTTCCTGAGATTTTCAGTTTTTCCAGAAAGTTGTTCAAGTACATTCGACTTTATAGTCAAAAGTCTTCATTTTCAAAATGCAGTTCAATCTCATTGATTATAAGACCAAATCGGCTCTTATGCATAATTTTGTCAAAACTTCAGATACAAACTTAAATCATGTTTATCTAGTGGTTAATTTGAGCAGTCTGGAGGGTGTTAGCAACAATTCATTGAGAAATCTTGAGCGTTCTGGATTGCTAGCAGCAGCATCTATTCCTGTTACCACTTTTGATCTTGAGTTTGTTCTTGCTTGTATCAAGCATTATGACTCATCTTCACGACAAATCAGATCAGCTGATGGGAGGGTTGTCTGCAGTCTCAAACCGAAGGATACAGAGTCAACATATGCCAACATATGTCAACCAGATGAAAGAACTCATCAAGTTTAATCAACCACGTTAAAACCGTAGTCTTAGATTTTTTGGGAATTTTTTCATGTAGTGCGGCAACGGATGCCAAGCATATGTCAACCGAAATAGAAAGATTCAAGTTTAAAACTCATACTGAGCGACGTTCCTATGATCCTTTGGGTCATTATGCAGCCAGGTTAGAGCGAGGGATTGCACATAGGCCAGCACTTGAAGATTTTTGGGCTAATTGTGAAGATGAATTCGAGGTTCGTCGTCGTCACTATTGTAGACTCACTATCGCTCAGCTCTCTGATTACCTATCAGAGGATGTTGATGGTCTATCAGATGATGATGGAGAAGTTCTTCTCAATTCATATGTCAGAGATCAAATTGCTCGGCAGCCACTTCGTTCACCAGATTGGTATGTTAAAGGGAACACTTCTATTGAGGAGGTTTCTAGATTGGTTATCAAGACTAGCAAGCAGTTCTTGGAGAGTAAGCGGAGGCGAAAGTTAGTTCCTGTGATAGAGCCGCCAGAGAAGTTTTCTTCATTGCCTTCTACTTCTAGGTCAAGACCTCAGGTCAAGGCTATTGTGATACCTCCTGAAGGAGTTAGACTCAGTGGAAATATGGGAAAGAGAGCTACTAGTAAAAGGAAACACAAACGAGTTGAGAATGTACCTGAGACTCCAATAGAGACAGTCATTCAGGCTGAGCCTCACGTTTCACTTCCCAGTTCACCACATGTGCAACCTATTGACATAGATTCAGAGCCTGAGATACCAATTCGAGTAGGATCGGAGACAACTGAACCACCACAGGTCGATACATCAGGGACAGTCTCTCCTCAAATTGATAATATTGTTTAGACTTGTTGGCTCGAGAGGTCTTTGGGGAGACAGAGGTGAGAACCTTCATATAACCTTGATTTATCTGAGTTCGGTGAACCTTATCAGAGAAGGTCGAATAAGAAAATCAAGAAATAGGTGCATATTGAGAAGACTCCAGAATCAGAGATTGTTATAGAAGTTGCTATTCCTCCAGAGGGAAAGAGCCTAGATGAAGTCGAAGTTGGCGACTTTACTTTCACTAAGGAAAATCTTGGTAGGACCACTCGAGAGACAGACGTGAGCCTTCTTAAGATTGTCACCAATAATCTTGAAGAACGCATCACGAAGGATGGAGAGGATAAGGCATTGCTTAAGGCTGAGAATGGTCAACTTCGTCAGTATATCTCTGATCTTGTTCACGGAAATTCAAGTAGAGCACCTGTTCTTCCTCAGAATACACCTACAGAACAACGAAAGCTAGATCAGTTAGTCAGTCATGGCAGACTTTTGGATAACTGGATTGAAAGCTCAGTTGTTACGGGTCAATGTCTTCTTGCGGATTTGTATCAGTTAAGGAGTGATGCACATAAACTTCGTCAACATATTCAGTTGCTCGAGCTTTGAGTTGCAGAAAGTTTAGCCAAGGATCGAGTTCTTGTGTCCCAGTTGTCTGTTGCATATGATGCCTTGGAGGTTGATGAAGATCAAGAGAAAGTTTTTACTTGGGGAGAGCAGCACCTTTTCAAAATGGAGATATGTGAAAAGATCTCTACCAAGTTATTTTCACTGAAAGATGATGTTGTTGGAGCACTTGCACTTGTCAGTGGCTTTGTTGTTCAGATTTCGTGTCATTATCTTCTTGAGGATGGCACGTATATTGAATTGGAAAAAGTACAAGCTGAGTTCAAAAAGTTGATTCATGATAACCTTGAGGGGGATCCTATAGCGGCTAAGTTGGAGAATATTTCAATTATTTCAGCTAGTTTCAGAAAGGCGACTGAAGATGTCAGAGAAGGCATGCATACAGTCAAGGAAAGTGGCAGAGAACTAAAGAAACAGATTGTTGTTCTGGATAGCATCAAAGTGCCAGAAGACAGAGATTGATGAGTTCCTGGACGAGGTGTTGAACCGAGATGACATGGAGTGATCTGCCAATTGGAACCTGCAGTTAATTTCGAGGGTTGAGTCATGAGCAGCAGTTAACTAGACTTTAGGTCTTGAGTTCACTTGCTGATTTCACACATGTTTATCTCTTCCTTGGGATTATCTTCAAAGGAGTTAGGGTTAGGGTTTCCAGTTAACTGATGGTAGTTTCCAGTTAACTTTGCTTTAAATAAGGACGTGCATGCTTGCACATTGTCCATTTAGGTTAGATGTACCGGTTAACTGATGGTAGCTTTCTAGTTAACTATATAGTTTACTCTATTAGGGTTTAGCAATAAATCTTGCATGCATTGCAAGACTGTAGTTGACTCAAGGTGATTTTAGGGTTCCCTACACCTTTCGATGTCTATAAATAAGAGCTTTTGCTCATTTGTACATAACTTTTGCACTAGAGAGAAATATATGTTGTGCCTACCTTGCCTTCAATATTGCTCTTTTTGTATCTATTCATGCGCTTTTGCTGTTATAATGAATTGTTATGCCACATAGGGTTTCATGCAATTGTGATGGTGAATTCTTTCCATAGTTAGATCAAATCTATTTTGTGTTCAATAAACTTGTACAGATTGAGCTGATAGATGTGCCACCTTGCCTTCAAGTTGAGAATCTGTTCTTGTTTATCGTTTGATGTTCTGTGAATAATAAACTTGTTTAGATTGAGCTAATAGATGTGCCACCTTGCCTTCAAGTTGAGAATCTATACTTGTTTATCGTTAGATAGTCAAACCTTGCTCCGTTTCCTCATGCTCTGTTTTCTTGAGGAAACTGGATAGAATTTAAGTAATTAAGCCTAGTTGTAGTTAGTGAATCTGCGAAACCAGAAAATACTCAGTTGCAACGTATATAGTTTTCGAGAAAGCCTTGTACCTCTACAACTGAAGCAAAAAGATAGGATATAGTTTAGTTTATTTTCCTTTGCAAGTACTTTTGTCAAGCACAACGAGGGAGCTTCCCCTCCTAATTTGAAGAGCACTCATTGCGTAGTGTGCATAGCTGTCCGTACCAACTCTTACTCCAGAGGTGCTAGTTGTTATGCCAACAACTTGCGGCTCTCAAAAGAAATAGGGTGCCTGTTGTGCATTAAAACTGCTCCTATACCTTCACCCAAAGCATCACACTCAAGAACAAATGGTTGGGTGAAGTCTGAAAGTGCCAAAACTGGGCAACTACTCATCACCTCCTTGAGCTTGTCAAAAGCTTGTTGTGCCTCATTTGACCAACTGAATGCACCCTTCTTAGTAAGATCTATCAAAGGTGCTCCCAATTGAGAAAACCCTCTAACAAAGCGCTTGTAATAGTTGCACAACACAAAGAATCCACACAGCTTTGTAAGTGTCCTACGTGCTGGCCAATCAAGTATTTCCTGAATCTTCTCCTGGTGAACCTCTACCCCTTGTGCACTGATCACATGCCCCAAGTATAAAATCTCCTTAAGGCCAAATTCACACTTCGAGGCCTTAGCATACAACGAGTGCTCCTCCATAATAGTCAATACCTCATCTAATTGCCTCAAGTGGTCATCCCAAGTCTTGCTATAATTGAGCAAATCATCAAAGAACAATAGATACTTATGCAACTGCTTGTTGAAAATGTGGTTCTTTTAGGACTGAAATGTAGCAGGTGCAATCGTTAGACCGAAAGGCATGACCAAGAACTCGTATTGCTCGTTGTATGTCCCCATTTTTAGCACTACGCTTTCCAGTGATTGATAGCCTATCCCCGGTGTGCTGTAGGCTAGTCAGAGGCAGAATTAGGGTTTTCGGCTACTTGATGGTTTCTTCTGAAGATTTTGGGGTTTGCATGTTGGAGTTCAGTTGTGTGGATTCTAGATTCCTTCTAGGTTTTCAAAGAGCTTTGTAGTGGTATGACATGCAACTGCGTCGGGCAACCTTTCCGGACTTACTATTTTTAGTAAGTTATGACAGCTACATCTTGGAGTTTGGGATTTTGGATTGCGGATTCTTTTTGAGTTTTTAGAGAGCTTCGCAATGGTATCACATGTACTTTGATCCGAGCAACTTTCTAAATTTACTATTTTTAGTAAATTCTATTCTTGGTAGTGGTCCAGTTGGCATCAGTTCAACAGACTTTCCTCTTTCGGCAGTTCAGTGGAGTAATTTGGATTTTGGGCTTTGTGGTGAAATTGTGATGAATATTTAATTATTTAAGTGGCTAAAGTTACATTTTAATATTATGACGCCTTGGCCTAGTAATATAACTTAATGTTGTTCTAAAAAGGGGGACTCAAGGGTGGATGCCTCATCAAGAGGTTATTTTAATATTTTTAAGATTGGAAATTGCACTTGAGGAAAATGACGCAACTTCTTGTGAGGAGATATTTTATTAAAATCAAAATATTTCATCCTTGGAAAATGGGATGCCAACTTTGGAGAAGGGTGAGTCAACTTGAAATTTGAAGATTTTGTCTTCTTGTGTTTGGGTGCCACATTCTAGAAGGTGCTAGAGATGTCTTCACAAGTTATAAAAAGAGGCCTTCGTTCTTCATTTGGGCATCCATGAAATTTACAATGTTATGTTGCCGGAATGGCGAGAGATTGCTTCGAGGAATGCATACCTTCTAGCTTGGGTTCGACTTCTTGCTTGAAAGATAGCAACTAGTTGAGATATTAGTTGTAGTTGAGTTTATTGCACATTGTAGTTGAGTTTCTTGCATATTGTAGTGGAGTTCTTGCATTTCAGTTACATTTTGGAGTTGCTGGTTTAGCATAGCTGATTGTAGTTTTTGCTCATATTTCATGAAATAAAAACAAAATTGTTCTGGGCATTTCAGCAATTTTTTTCTTTGCTAGGAGCAACCATTTGTGCCAATTTTCAGATTTTTTGATGAAGATTCTGATTTTATTAGTGAAAATCGCCCCTCTTGAGGCCGCACCATTCTATTTTGCCTGGCAAATGTTTAGAAAATAAAATTACAAGTTTTTAGAGTCATTTTTTGATTAGAATCTGGTCGCCATCTTCATAGTGTTCATTTGCATCAGATTTCATGTCATTTGGACAAGTCTAGAGAGAGTTATGAGCATTTGAGTGAGTTACAGTGTTGCTGGTTATGCATTTTCAGTCATTGTTCAGTCATATCAAATTGATAGAGTTGGATTTAGGAGTTGGGTTTGAGTTTTGGGGTTTGGTTGAGCATTGGAGAGACAATATACATTTTTGCAGCACTGATATACTCCTAACTCAGTGATCTTGGCAGGCATTTCCATATCATTGTAAAGCTGAATAGTAGTACTATCAGCTATCTTATTTACTTGCTAAGCTTTTTGTAATTTCCCACTCTTAGTGGAAGAGACTAGCCACTGCACAGTCTTCATTGTATTGGATTGGATCCTTAGCACCATATGTTAGCACCTCATCCATTTCGGGTTTGAGTGCACATCCTTGGTGTTTGAGTTACTTTTAGCATTGCATCGTTTACAATAGAATCTCTGCCAAATGGTAGCGCCTTACCCACGTTGGGTTTGGAGTGTACATGCTTGGTGTTGAGTTTATCTTTCAGTATTGCATCATCTCTTTCAGTTCCTCCGCCATATGGTAACTCCTTGCCCACTTTGGGTTTGGAAGCACAGTCTTGGCGTTGAGTGCTTTCAGCATTGTATTACTTTCAGCTCAGCATGCATAAGATCCTTTGACCATATGCCCTCCTCTCTGTTGTGACCTTTTCACACATCGCCCCATTCAAAATGGGGACCCCTAAATTTTTGCTCCATTCTGGTCTTTTGGCTATGGTTTTTTCTCTTCCTCTCTCGTTCTGCTTCTTTTCTGCTATCTGCTTTCCGGGGGACGCTCCCGCCTGCAAGCTTGAACGTAAAATTTGGCTAAGTACTGATATTAGGGTTTCACATTTTTAGGTCACTTTGGGGTCAAATTGAGTTGGTTGATCAACTTTCAGGCCTAGCATTGCTATTACAACGCTTTCAGCAACTAACCCCTAAATTTTCACTGAGTTTTGCCAACTTTCTATTTTTAGTAAGTGTCAGTTTAGGGTTGATCTTCTCAGGATTTTCGCATTCAGACAACTTCATTGCATTCTGAACACTTCAAGTTCATTTCTGACAAAATTTGAGCAAAAATAGATGACTTGCTATTTTTAGTAGTCCAGCTTCCAGAGCAGATTTTAGGGTCTACATGTTACATTTTTTGATGCATGTCCGGAGATTCTTTCTGGGTTTTTTGAGACCTTCGCAGTGATATGACATGCAAAGCAAGATGACAACTTTCAGCATTCAACCTTCGGAGGCTGATTTTAGGGTTTGCATGCAGACTTTTTTCGGTCGGCACATTCTTTCTGGGTTTTCCAAGAGCTTCGCAACAGTGAAACATGCAAGCGGAACCGATCACTTTTCAGAAACTTACTATTTTTAGCCAGTGGTTGCATGTTGGAGATTTTTCTGGGTTTTTCTGGGTTTTTCAAGATTTTTCGGGCAATGTGACATGCGAAATCATCAAGCAGTCGGACGGTCACTTTTTCGGCCGCTTTCTATTTTTAGCAGGTACCATTTAGGCAACTGCTCAGCACTTCAGAACTGCAAACTGATCATCATGCAACTGAAACGAGGTCGAACGGAGCTCATCTGAGGTACATGCAGAAAATTAGGGTTTCGAGCTTCAGGGCTAAAAATGAGGAATCAGATAACAAAATGTTCAAAACTGAAGTATCCATCATGGTCAGTATCTTCCAAGGAGTCTGCTGGCAAAATTTGAAGGCAATCGGAGAACTTGCTATTTTTAGTAAGGTATTCTTGGCACGGGCTATAAATAGAAAGTCAACCTCGAGCGTCACCGCATATAGGAAAATTCACCAACGAGGAGCACGCTATCCAAATTTCAACTCAAACGGAGCTAAGGAAGTCTCAGAAACGAGCACTTACTATAAATAGTAAGTCACTTTACAAGCAGCTATAAATAGCAGGTGCAAACAGGCATCAGGCACTGACAGTACAAGTCAGTCGAAATTCAGAGCAGGGTGAAAATCAGGCTTTCTGAGGTCAGAATTCAGTTGACGATGCTGTTGTGACCTTTTTCACACATCGCCCCATTGCAAATGGGGACCCCCCTAATTTTGGCTTTGCTTTTCGGTCGTTTTGGTTTGTTTCTCTTTTCTACTGTCTGTCTTTCCGGGGGATGTTCCCATCAGCAAGCTTGAACGTAAGATTCGACCAAGTCTGAAATTAGGGTTTCACATTTTTTGGTCATATTGAGATCAAATTGAGTTGGTTTGTCAGCTTTTGAGCCTAGCAGAGTTATTACCATGTTTTCAGCAGGCATCCCCTAAATTTTCACTGAATTCTGCCATCTTTCTATTTTTAGTAAGTGTCAGTTTAGGGTTGATTTTCTTAAGATTTTCACGTTCAGATAACTTCATTGCACTTCGAACACTTCAAGTTCACTTTTTGACTAATTTTGAGCAAAAAACAAACAACCTGCTATTTTTAGCAGTACAGCTTCCAGAGCTGATTTCAAGGTCTTAATGTTACATTTTCTGATGCATGTCCGAAGATTCCTTCTGGGTTTTTCGAGACCTTCGCGGCGATATGACATGCAAAGTATGATGATGACTTTCAGCATTCGGCCTTCGGAGGCCAATATTAGGGTTCGCATGCGGGTATTTTCGGCGCATGTTGGCATTTTCTTTCTGGGTTTTCCAAGAGCTTCGCAACGATGTAACATGCAAAATGGGTGACCACTTTTCGAGCTTTACTGTTTTAGCGGTCGTGCATGTTGGAATTTTACGGGTTTTACGGGTTTTCGAGGATTTTCGGGCAATATGACATGCAAAGTCATCCGTGACGGTCGAATTAACTTTTGGTTTCTATTTTTAGCGGTATGTTTAGGCTGACCTACTCTTTACCGAAATGCAAGCTGATCATCATACAACTGAAACGAGGTCAAACGGAGCTCATCTGAGCAACATGCACAAAATTAGGGTTTCGAGCTTCAACACTAAAAATGAGGAGTCAGAGGTCAAAACGTTCAAAACTGAGGTATCCATCATGATTGACATCCTTCCGAGAGGCTGCTGGCAAAATTTGAAGGCAATCGGAGAACTTGCTATTTTTAGTAAGTGTTCCAGATGCGGCTATAAATAGAAAGTTGATCACAGGCGCGGCGCATACATGCAAGTTCATCAACGAGTACACTGTCCAAATTTCAAAGCGAACGGAGCAAAGGAAGCCTCAGAATCGAGCACTTACTATAAATAGTAAGTCACTTCAGAAACAGCTATAATTGGCGGTTATTTTGATCTCAGCCGAGGTAGTCAGAAGCGTAAGCGTGATATGATAATCCGTGTGTGAATTTCAAAACAAAGCGAGGAGTTCGCCGGGGAATGAAGATCGGATGGTTTGCTATTTTTAGCAGGTCAATTAGGGTTTCCTAAAATCGAGGGCAGAACCCGACATCCAGGCAAGAACAACGTCCAGTCGCAATCACCATGTTTCGGGCATTCAACACGCAAAATTTGAAGACTTTCTGAACAGTTTCTATTTTTAGCAGGTTGCTAAAAATAGTGAGTACAAACAGGCATCGGGCATCGACAGCACCAAGTCAGTCAAAATTCAGAGCAAAGTGAAAATCGGGTTTTCTGGAGTCAGAAGTCAATTCAAAGCACAAAATTTGAAGAACTTTCTAAAAATAGCAAATTAGGGCAAGCACGATCAAGTCACTCTAAATTCGACAAATGGCATAAAATTCACTGAAGTTGATAAATTTTCAAATCCGGCACCAAAAACTTGCTATAAGAAGCTTGAGGGAGGTTGACAGGGATGAAAATTCACTAGGGCACAAAAACTTGAAGCTTGAACCTCCAAATGCGCCCTTGAGGAAGGAGGTGATAGGAAACTTTTCTAAGTGCTTGAAACTTGAAGCACAAGGGGTGAAATGCGCCCAGCTCTGGAGGAAATTTTCTAAGTACACAAACTTGACGTAGAGGGTCTCTTTTGCGCCCTTGAGCTTGGAGCCTTGAAATTTGCCTAAGTCTCATAAATTGGAAGCTCAAGCCCCCATATGCGCCTTGAAGAAGAGGAAGCACCAAAAATTTTCTAAGGCACCCAAAATGGAAGTAGACATGCTAAAATGCGCCTTAGGAAGAAGGGTAATTGAAAATTCTCCAAGTATTGACAAAAATTGGAAGCCCAGCATGCCAAATGTGCCCTTGGAGGGAAAGTGGCATTGAAATTTTTTCTAAGTATACAAAACTTGATGTAGGACCCTCCAAATGCGCCCAGCTCAGGAGAGGAGATGAAAAGGCTTCTGAGTGGCAAAAAGTGAAAGTATCACCCATGAAATGCACCGTTGAATTTAAGTGTGGAGAATAAAAATGTTCTAAGTGTTGAAAAATGAAACTAAAAGGGGTCACTTGCGCCCATGGAAGAAGATGAGTCTAGAAAATATTCTAAGTATTGAAGAGTGAAAGCTTATAGGGTGAAATGCGCCTTTGAGCTTGAAGAGTTTCTAGATATTTTAAATTTGGAGTCCCTACCTCTAAATACGCCCAATGTTGAAAATGGAAGCTCAGTGTGGTAAATGCGCCCAGTGTTGAAAAATGGAAGCTCAGTGTGGTAAATACGCCCAGTGTTGAAAAATGGAAGCTCAGTGTGGTAAATGCGCCCAGTGTTGAAAAGTGAAAGCTCAGTGTGGTAAATGTGCCCCTTGGTGAAGAGGTTTGAGAAATATTCTAAGTGTTTAGTACCATTTGCGCCCAAAGCCTAAATTGGAAGTTGGAGGTCCCAAATGCGCCCCAAGTCAAGATTGGAAGTGGCAACAGGAAAATGCGCCCTTGAGAAGAAAGTAAGTTGGAAAAATCTTCAAATCACTAAATTAAAACCTCCACCTGTAATTTGCGCCTAAGGATCAAAAGTGAATGACTAAGGTCTTGTTTGCGCCCAGAGAGAAGAGGGACTTAAAATTTCACTAAGGCATAAATGAATGTTGCTTGAGTCAAATGCGCCTAAGGCCAAAAATGAAGGTTGACTGTGATATATGCGTCCAGGAGCTAAGACGGCCAAGTGTCGAAGAAAATTCTAAGTGTTAGAAATTGGACAAAGACCCTCCCAAATGCGCCTTGAAGTTGGATGTGCAATATGCGCCCATGGAAAAAGGTAAAAGCTCATGGCATTAAATGTGCCCCAAGATGAAAGCTTGACCCCTCTAATGCGCCCCTCTATAAAAATTTAAGAATTTTGCCTAAGTGTTTTAAATTGAACGTTGACCTATCTAAATGCGCCCAAAGATGTTGAAAAAGGAATATGCGCCCATGCAGAGTGATGAAATATTTTTCCTAAGTATTAACATTTAAATGTAATATCACCTTAGGAAAATACGCCCAACTTGAAGGAATGTTAAAATGTGATATGGCATGGGTAAAAATGGGTGAGAAGAAGTCAGAAAATGCCGGCTGCACAGGGTCAACAAAAATATTTTCAAGTCAGAGCGAAAAGAAATGTTCACAGATAAAGAAATGGATTAAATTTGATGAAAATCATTTTTTCTAAGGTTCGAAAAATTCAAAAATTAAAAGAACCCGTTCGTTGGGTACCCATGGATTCCACGCGTTCTGGAGAAAATTTTCTTCTGGGTATCGAAGATTATCGATGAGGAGTTGATTTTAAGGTCTTCCATGCTTCGCTTCGGCCTTCAGGGTGGAGATTTTTGATAGGCACCAGGTTGATGAATTTCCTAAGGGAAACTTGAAAATTTTCTAAGGCAAATGTGAAGACAATGGGTTTTCAAGGTGAAATTCTCCAGATGATGAATTTGAAAGAAACTGCCTAGGTGAATTTGCTTAAATCCTTCATGAAGATAGTTTTCTTGAGCCAGAGATGAGTAAAATCAAAGTTGTCAAAGCTCCAGCGGGTGAAATGAATTTCTTCAGGAGGCAGTTGAAGTTGATATTGTCTTAAGGATGATGAAATTTGGCTAAGGCATGAGGAATTATGAAAATGGAAAAAGTTTGCTAGTGGGGGGAGATGAACGTGAAAATCAGGTAAGTTAGGATTATGCTATGAAGTGTTCTAATACTCTTCTCCTTGCTTGTTTTGCAGGAGGAATGTTGAATCCAGAGCCCGATGACTTGAAGTGATGAAGCACGATGATACTACAACCTTCGGAGGAAGATAAAGTTATAAGTTTCACATGAAGGAAGAGAAAGCTGCAAGAAAATGGCTAAGTGTTGAAGCGTTTTCAAAACTCAAGATGGAGCATGGAGTGGAGGCTCGAGCAAAGTTGAAGAACAACGTCAAGAGGAAGATCAAGAGCAGTTGAACTCCAGATTCTATCAAATTCTATTATCCGAGGTGGCAATCTTAAAAGCTCTTTTACCCTCCTCCAAGCGATCAACAGAATTGGCTGAGCAAGAAGATCAATAACAGTGTGAACGCGTCTACAAAAGGGAATCTTCTAGAAGGATGGTGGCCATTAATGGCGCATTTATTACCCCACTCTCCTTTGTGGCGGTTTTTAGGGAAAATCTTGTTTAGGGCTGAGGTGGCACAATCTGGGCCATCCAGCCGATTGTAATCTGAGCCGTCTGTTGGACTTGGCCAACTATAAAAGGGGGAGTCCCCCTCATTTGCACTCGTATTAGCTTAGAGTTAGACAGTAGATATAGAATAGAAAGATAACTTAGAAGTAGATTGATAGTGTAATTTGAAGAAGAGGGAAAGTTTTCCCTTTGAAAACTTTGTAAGAAATTGTTGTGTAACACTCTTCATGATAATAGATCTTTTCATTGATGATGGAATTCATCTTGTCATGAATAGCTAGCAAGGTTTCTTCATCCTTCGGATTCAAATAATAGCGTAAAGTAGTATAATTTTCATTCCATGCAAGTAGATAGTAATTGTGGAATGTGGTCTTTAATTTGAACAAACTTCGTCTATCCATACCACTAGTGTGTTCGCTGATGGTGAATGTGCCTTGTGTGGTCAACTGGAATATCATGTACTTAACTTCGATCATGATTTGTATGTTTATATGCGTCATTGTGATGGTATTTTCATGCTAAGTTGTGATATGAACATCTTGAACTACTCCTTTGAAGATTGCACCGACTCCGTGGAAGCTGTCCGATGCGAGGCAAAGCGAAGTCCGGTTAGAAGTTTGCTAAAGTTGAGCTCCATATCCCACGCCTTAGAATAGATTTAGACCCTCTAAACCCTACCCCATTTCATTCAGTACTTTCCGGCTAGAATAGGAACCCCGCACTTCATAGACAAATCTTTCGAGCATTTGAATTCCTTCTCAGCTACAGTTTGTAGTCCCAGCAGAAATGCAATAAATCATCAACCAAAGCAGAGCCCTAATGCATGCTTGAAGAAAGAACCTTGGAGTTAGGCATGAACTTTCTTGCAATCTTAGCATGGGAATACTTTGATCAAGAGAATAGAATTGAGAGTAAATTTAAGCGACTTTGTCCTAACGTTAGTGCGGTCCACACGAAAATCCATCAACGAGAATTAGAAGCTAGAAGGAGAACTTGAATCAGAATTATTTGCAGAAATCTGGAAGGAACCAGTGCTAAGGCTTTGAAATTCCAAATCAAAGATATGTTAGATCTCTCTTATGTCAAAAAATTCAAAAAAAAAAGTGAAAAGTTGAAAAATTCAAAAAAATCAAAAAAATGGAAAATCAAAAAAGAGATTTCTCGAAGGATGGGCACTTTTCTTGCTCTCAAGACAGTCTTGCAGATATTACTCGGATTCATGAAAGATTGAATGCACAACTATGGCCCGAGAATTTGTCTAAGTTTGCTGATCCGATGGATATTTTTAGTAGAAATTGAAGTGTCTCCAAATCTCTAGATTTCAGCACCATTAGAAAGAGCTCGATGTCCTGATTCCAACGCAACTTGAATGGAGTCAAACAGAGCTACGGAGCAAGTTATTGCCGGTCAAAGTTCAGTCAACAATTGGTCAACTCAAGGCCCAGGGCAAGAAAAAAAGGTCAAAATTTGATGTCACCAAAAGTGTTCAAAATTGATGTCAATGCGAAGAGCACGACAAGAGCTTTCCGACGGTGTTCGTTTTGCGCAAATCGGAGCTCGTATGTGCAAGATATGGAAGGTCAAAGCTCGTGGTTGACTAGGTTGACTTGAAGGTACAATGATGACGTCAGCATGACGTCATCATGCTGACATGGATGAATCATGAGGTGACACATGGTGGCTTCCCGAAGTTACATGTGGCGGCAATTTGTTGGACATGGCTTTATTTAAAAAATAAAAATATGAAATATAAAAGCCTACCACTCCTCCCATTTAAAAGCCTTAATTTAAGGCCTACGTGAGAAAAAGTAAGTGGGGTCTTAATTTAAAACAAAACAAATTTACCCCTATTTAAATGGGATAAAACCCCTTTAATATTTAAAAATACATGTGGTTGGGAGATCCTCTTTTTAAAGGGAACTTAAACATTATTTTTAAAGAAAAAAACAAATTTCCAACCAATTCAACCCCTATAATTAAGGATTAAATCCTTAACAAAATCAAGTCCGTTTATATTCAAAGGTGAATTATTCATATCTCCTAATAAATCCTGAAACGGATTATGGAATAAAATTACAAGAGGCCATCCGTGAAGATTTTATGTAAAATTGGATGGATTATTTTAACGAGAGGATATCCCTATGTAAATAAGGGGGGATTTTTAAATAATATTTTCTATGTAAAGGGGATATTGGGAGGTTTTGAAAATCAATTGGTTATGAACCAATTTGAGTAATTTTTTTTGTATAAAAAGGGTAGAATGGGGGGTGTGAGATTAAGTAATTTTTGAAGAATTTTCTTTTTTGGCTAATTGCTGGAAGTGAATTTTTGAGAGAGTTGTGAGAATATTTCCAAGTGATAGTAGATTTTGAATCCTTATGCATTTGAAGCTTAGTTAAACATTTGCGTTGTTAGTTTCTTTGTAATTCATTGTCGTCCAAGGGAACAAAAATCTTATGCTGGATGGGAAGACCTTTTAATCATTTTACGGAGATTAATTCAGGTTAGATGTCTCTATCCGTTGGAAGCGGGGCAGGAGGCAATCAGTCACGGTGTAAGCTGAACTCCATAATCAAACACTATTTGCACTTCTCTTCTTCTCTCTCACCATCACTCAGTTTGTTAATTCCTTCATTTTGTTATTTCCTTAAGTTAATTTTGATTTTATTAACTTGGAATAAACATTGTAAATAAATAAGCATTCAATTCTGCAATATAGTCTAGATCCTAAACAGATCAAGTTGGTATCAGAGCTTTTGGTGACTATTATTGTAGTCATTTGTTTTTTTGAATGCTAACGAGATCCAGGATTCAGAAGGGCGAAGGCAAGCACGAAGACTTTGATCCTGAGATTGGGAAGCGTAGAACATTTCCGAAGATGTCAGTTTCTGGAATGGAGGTTCCTGAAGAGATCAGTGAGCAGGAATTTCGAAGAGCATTCCTCGAGATGAAGGCAAAGGTGGACATTCTTTTTCGGGAGAGACAAGAGCGGAAGGAATGTGAAGGAGGCTCGTCGAAGCAAGAAGATAGCAAAGACAAGAAAGAGAAGCAACATGGAGATGGTGGCAAGCAACTAGATCACCCCTTTTCTTCTTCTCCTCCCTCTTCTCCTTCTCCTTCTTCTCCATCTTCTCCTCATTATTTCTTCTAAATCCTTTCAAGAGTGGATATGAAAACAAAATTAAGTTGGATGCAAAATTTGATTTACCAAAGTATTGTGGTGAACTTAATGCTGAAAAATTAGGATGGAGTTGGATTGACAGAGTTGAAGTCTTTGTAGAGTCAAGAGCCTGATAGATGATGTTGATAGGATCAATTAGCTACCTCTTAGATTTAGGAGGTACAACCTTAACTTTGGTGGGAGAGTAAGTCTAAGGTAGAAGTTTCACAACATGGTAGAGTCAGTTTAACTTGGGCAAAATTTATTAATGCTCTTAAGAAGTAGTTTTATCCCCTAGGACATATGCAACAGTTAATGATGGACTGGAAAATGTTTAGGCAAGGGAAAGGTCAAACTGTCCAAGAGTGCACCCATGAATTTAGGAAAATGGCTATTGCTTTGAATGTTCCTTTGTACACCCAGGACACTTTGTTGGAAGTACACTTAGGAGGTTTGCACATTACCTACCTTAGGCATTTCATTTTGGTATTAGACCCTTTGTTATTTTGGATGAAGTGTCTGTTCAAGCTACACACACTTGAGTCAAGGGTAAAGTATCTTTTATTGATAAGTTTGATAATGATGTAAAGAAATCTTCTAAGGTTGCAGAGACAGGGAAAGGAAAGAAGGCAGCTACAGTCAAGAAGGATGATAAACTTTCTTGCTCTCATTGTGACAGGAATGGTCATGATGAAGATCATTGTTGGAGTTGCATCCAGAATTGAAGCCTAAGTGGGCTCAAAGACATAATCAGAAACAGAAAGGTAAGGAGAAAGCCACGAATGTTGTTTTGGATCTTGGTTCAGATTCAGATGATGAGACTAAGATAACAGCTATGGGTTTGAAAGGTAAAGCTCCTATTTCCAGTGTTTCTGTTCATAGTTGTGCTTCTTCATCTAAAGTTAATGATTTCTCTGAAGATGTGAAAAGGAATGAGCTGTTTCATTTAAGGGTTGTTGCTAAGAACACTAAAATTGATGCACTCATAGATAGTGGTTCTCAAGTGAATCTAATTTCTGAAAGTGTTGTAAAGAACTTGGGATTAAAAACTACACAACATAAGAAACCTTATCCACTAGGTGGATTTGTGAAAATGATAAGTTGCAAGTAACAAGACAATGCACCTTAAGTTCACAATCACTAGTAAGTTTGTGGATGAAGTACAGTTTGATGTGGTTCCACTGGATATCTGTGGGATAGTGCTTGGTAGCCCTTATTTATATGACAGGAAAGCAATTTTCTACAAGGGAAAAGAATCATTATCACTTGTTTAAAGATGGCATCAGTATATTGTACATTCTCAAGGATTAAGACTGATCATTCTTTTGCAAACACAGGGCAGTTAAAGAGGTAATTAATGCAAGTAAAGAGTTAACTCTTATGTCTGTCAGTACAGGTGGTTCTACACTTGAACTTGGAGTAGCTAACCAGGGTCAGATGTTGCAGGATGCACCCGCAGTACAACATGAGAAAATGATGCTTGAAAGCATTGATGAATCCTTGGGTAAAAATGTTTCTGTTGTGAAGGATCGATATGTTGTTGACTTATTCTCTTTCATTTCTGCATTGTTGTTCAGCTTGATGCTAGTCAATTTTTGTTGGTTAGTGGCTACGACATTGGATGTAGATGCTTATGGAAGTGATAAAGTTATGTTTATGTTGAACAATGTTGTTGCAGTCTTTATTGTGCTTGTGAGCCAGATATTCAGATGTACAGAGGATACAGGACAAGTGGGGAGGCCAAGTCCTCACTTAATGTCAGAGTAAATGCCACTTTTGGAGGTCCAAAAGGTCTTCAGTGGGGAGGCCTGATCCGATGGATATTTTTAGTAGAAATTGAAGTGTCTCCAAATCTCTAGATTTCAGCACCATTAGAAAGAGCTCGATGTCCTGATTCCAACGCAACTTGAATGGAGTCAAACAGAGCTACGGAGCAAGTTATTGCCGGTCAAAGTTCAGTCAACAATTGGTCAACTCAAGGCCCAGGGCAAGAAAAAAAGGTCAAAATTTGATGTCACCAAAAGTGTTCAAAATTGATGTCAATGCGAAGAGCACGACAAGAGCTTTCCGACGGTGTTCGTTTTGCGCAAATCGGAGCTCGTATGTGCAAGATATGGAAGGTCAAAGCTCGTGGTTGACTAGGTTGACTTGAAGGTACAATGATGACGTCAGCATGACGTCATCATGCTGACATGGATGAATCATGAGGTGACACATGGTGGCTTCCCGAAGTTACATGTGGCGGCAATTTGTTGGACATGGCTTTATTTAAAAAATAAAAATATGAAATATAAAAGCCTACCACTCCTCCCATTTAAAAGCCTTAATTTAAGGCCTACGTGAGAAAAAGTAGGTGGGGTCTTAATTTAAAACAAAACAAATTTACCCCTATTTAAATGGGATAAAACCCCTTTAATATTTAAAAATACATGTGGTTGGGAGATCCTCTTTTTAAGGGGAACTTAAACATTATTTTTAAAGAAAAAAACAAATTTCCAACCAATTCACCCCCTATAATTAAGGATTAAATCCTTAACAAAATCAAGTCCGTTTATATTCAAAGGTGAATTATTCATATCTCCTAATAAATCCTGAAACGGATTATGGAATAAAATTACAAGAGGCCATCAGTGAAGATTTTATGTAAAATTGGATGGATTATTTTAACGAGAGGATATCCCTATGTAAATAAGGGGGGATTTTTAAATAATATTTTCTATGTAAAGGGGATATTGGGAGGTTTTGAAAATCAATTGGTTATGAACCAATTTGAGTAATTTTTTTGTATAAAAAGGGTAGAATGGGGGGGTGTGAGATTAAGTAATTTTTGAAGAATTTTTTGGCTAACTGCTGGAAGTGAATTTTTGAGAGAGTTGTGAGAATATTTCCAAGTGATAGTGAATTTGATCCTTATGCATTTGAAGCTTAGTTAAGCTTGTTGCATTTGTTGAAGGATTTCTTTGTAATTCATTATCGTCCAAGGAGACAGAAATCTTGTAACAGGTGGAAGACCTTTTGTAATCATTTTCTGGAGATTAATTGGATCGGTCTCACTCCATTGGAGCAGACCCGGAGACGTAGTCACGATTGTGGCGAACTCCGTAATCAAACTCTATTTGCATCTCTCTCTTTCTTTCTCTCACTTTCTTTCATTCTGTTATTATCGCCTCATCATTTTAATTATTGTAATTATTTCCATGAGTTAATTTTGATTTTATTAACTTGGAATAATCATTGTAAAAATTAAGCATTTCAATTCTGCAAATAGTCTAGATCCTATACAGATCATTTGCTTTGCCAGGAAGATGTCGAATTCATGAGACCTCCCAGCACGAAGAAATCAATTGCCTAACATTCCTCTCAAGAATAGAGCTTGTTCTCCAAGGGAAAATTTTCTTTTGGGATGTTCCCAAGCCAGGAATATTGGATGTAGAACTTGATGATTATAGCCTTCCAGAAGTTGTGGAGGAAGCCTTCACGAGGTTCATACTTAGGATCCAGAATCAGTTGGAACTTGGCAATGTTTGCTTGAAGGGTTTTTTGCTCCCACGTTGGTGTCGGATTCACAATGCACCTCATCCAGAGTTCACTTGTACAATGTGTGAAGGAGCCATCAACTTCGCCAGATGTCGCCTCGGATTACCAGTACTACCGGATGGATTCTTCAAAGACAAGGGATGGATTGAATATGCCACACAAACATTTTCAGCACCAAATGAAGAGGATACCTCAACATCATCTAACAACACGGAAAGTAAGTTACAACATGAGGATGTGATCAAGCTTAGAGAGCAAGCGGATGAAGATTGGTCCTACATCACGCTAGAACAAGAGGCTATTGGAGCAAAGATCAAAGAAGCAATGGGATGTATCCAAGGAAGAGAAACCACCCAAGGCAACTGTCAGCATATGAAAGTGAATGATTGTACAAAATTGCAAGTTATTGAAGGTCATCAAGAACCAGGAACGGAGGACTTAGCTCAAAGTATAGATGGTCTGAGAAATTTTCAATATCAATTCTCTCAAGGAGGGGAACGTGAAGAAGAAAGCGATTCTAGTACACTTCAAGAAGGAACGCCCCTTGATGAAAAGGTCCAATCATGCATGAACAAGATAGAAGAAATGGTAAGCAGCTTGAGGCAAGATGATGTGTTTGACGATCAATGGGCTACCAAGATGGAGGCAAAATATGAAGGGCGCTTCGCATCAACACTTGATCCATTATTCACAGTCATGGAGGAGTTGCTTGATGAAATTGAAACAAATGAAATACCGCTTGACAAAGAGATGGAAAGTGAAGAGCAATTCGGGTTGGGGCTTGAGCCGTTGTTAGGTATTCAAAAGGAGCCAGTGCATGAAGTGATCCAAGTTTCCAAATGCTCTTTCGAATTTATTTCCCGCCCCACTCCTCCCAGTTTGGATCATCCACACGTTTTGGATGCGAGAGGTTTGGTACACCATCAACTTCGACCTCCTGATGAAGCAATGGATGACAGGCAAGGATGCATGCCAGCAAATGAAGACCCCCAGGTTATATCTTTCCCTACTGTTGGCTACCAAGAATATCATTTTGATTATGGAGATTTTGGAAAGAAAACTTGTTTATGGATTAATCATGGTCCAGATGAGTTACCTCAACTGCTAACCTATCCTGAAGTTTTGCTTGACTTTGAGATTCGTATTGTGAAAGAATATTTTTCTGAGTTTAAAGACAAGTTTGCAAAACTTCGTACTGTTACTACTGCTTTGCTATTACTGAACATCTTGAGGAATCATGTTAGGAGTTGTATATACTTAGGTCTTTTGATTGTTGTTCGCTTAAAATTTTTGTTTTTGTTTAGATTAGTTGTCTTGCTTTCATAGTTTAGTTGTTGCTTTCAATAAAAGGGGATCCCATTTGTGAGGGGGATGTTGTGTTGTTTTCGCCATACTCCAATGTTGAGGTAATGTTAGTCCATTTCTTAGATAGTCATCCAGGAAGTGCTTTAGAATCTGAGGTTGTTCTTTCAAGTTTCATCATTTGGTTAGGATTTGTACTTAACTTGGAAGGGAATCATCTATTGTGTCTTGACACCAAGTCTCGCGATTGCTATATTTTACACAATTAATTGCTCTAAGTCATTGGGGTTTCTTAGGAGAGGTCATGGCAAGTGAAGATTTTACATCTTGCTTTAGCGCCACTACAATTCTCAGACCCATTGGAGGCTTCATTGCCTGCCAGCCAATTGTGGAATTGACGGAGGATCAAAAGAAGAGAAAATGTGCTTAAAAGAAATATCTGAAAAACAAGAAAGAAAGAAAATGAAAAATGAAAGAAATATTATGAAATATTGGTTTTGGGAACATACGAGTAACTCCACCGGGGCTATGGACGCCCGGCCGGCAGTGGAGCAATATTCGTGAGAATTGTAGCGACAACCTCGTCGGGGCTATGGACACCTGACTGGTAGCGAGGCAATGTCCAGGATGCTTTTGAAGTTAAGATATTTATTTAACTTGTTGGGACGGATTCTATAAGCTTCAATGGTCTTTTGAGCCAGTATGAATGCATATGCACACACCTGTAATCAAAAGATGAGGTGCCTTCATCCAATTTAGGATTCTTCTTCCCTTTCAAGTATATCCCCTAGTCAGTTGATGGGTTGGAAAGATTATCCAAGGGTTTTGAGTGTGTAATGGGTTTAGTCATTGAAATGTTCAGGAACATTTATTCGGGTTGGGGCTAATGTTCTGACCTTTTTCACACATCGCCCCATTGCAAATGGGGACCCCCCTAATTTTGGCTTTGCTTTTCGGTCGTTTTGGTTTGTCTCTCTTTTCTACTGTCTGTCTTTCTGGGGGATGTTCCCGTCAGCAAGCTTGAACGTAAGATTCGACCAAGTCTGAAATTAGGGTTTCACGTTTTTTGGTCATATTGAGATCAAATTGAGTTGGTTTGTCAGCTTTTGAGCCTAGCAGAGTTATTACCATGTTTTCAGCAGGCATCCCCTAAATTTTCACTGAATTCTGCCATCTTTCTATTTTTAGTAAGTGTCAGTTTAGGGTTGATTTTCTTAAGATTTTCACGTTCGGATAACTTCATTGCACTTCGAACACTTCAAGTTCACTTTTTGACTAATTTTGAGCAAAAAACAAACAACCTGCTATTTTTAGCAGTACAGCTTCCAGAGCTGATTTCAAGGTCTTAATGTTACATTTTCTGATGCATGTCCGAAGATTCCTTCTGGGTTTTTCGAGACCTTCACGGCGATGTGACATGCAAAGTATGATGATGACTTTCAACATTCGGCCTTCGGAGGCCAATATTAGGGTTTGCATGCAGACGTTTTTAGCGCATGTTGGCATTTTCTTTCTGGGTTTTCCAAGAGCTTCGCAACAATGTAACATGCAAATGGAGCTGACCACTTTTCGGAAACTTACTATTTTTAGCCAGTGCGTGCATGTTGGATATTTTTCTGGGTTTTTCTAGGTTTTCCGAGATTTTTCGGGCAATATGACATGCAAGATCATCCGGCAGCCGGTCAGTCACTTTTTCGGCCGTTTTCTATTTTTAGCAGGTATCATTTGGGCAGCTACTCAACACCTCAGAAATGCAAGCTGATCATCATACAACTGAAACGAGGTCAAACGGAGCTCATCTTAGCAACATGCACAAAATTAGGGTTTCGAGCTTCAGCACTAAAAATGAGGAGTCAGAGGTCAAAATGTGCGAAACTGAGGTATCCATCATGATTGACATCCTTCTGAGAAGCTGCTGGTAAAATTTGAAGGCAATCGGAGAACTTGCTATTTTTAGTAAGTGTTCCCGATGCAGGCTATAAATAGAAAGTTGATCTCGGCGTCAGCATACACAGGCAAGTTCACCAACGAAGAGCACACTGTCCAAATTTCAAGACAAACGGAGCTAAGGAAGTCTCAGAAATAGGCACTTACTATAAATAGTAAGTCACCTCAGAAACGGCTATAATTGGCAGGTTGACACCTGATCTCGACGGGTACGAGTCAAGCATGTGATAAGTAATCCGTGGCGCGAATTTCAAAACAAACAGAGTTGCAGGGAATGAAGAATCAGATGGTTGCTATTTTTAGCAGGTCAATTAGGGTTTCCTAAAATCGAGGGCAGAACCCGACATCCAGGCAAGAACAACGTCCAGTCGCAATCACCATGTTTCGGGCATTCAACACGCAAAATTTGAAGACTTTCTGAACAGTTTCTATTTTTAGCAGGTTGCTAAAAATAGTGAGTACAAACAGGCATCGGGCATCGACAGCACCAAGTCAGTCAAAATTCAGAGCAAAGTGAAAATCGGGTTTTCTGGAGTCAGAAGTCAATTCAAAGCACAAAATTTGAAGAACTTTCTAAAAATAGCAAATTAGGGCAAGCACGATCAAGTCACTCTAAATTCGACAAATGGCATAAAATTCACTGAAGTTGATAAATTTTCAAATCCGGCACCAAAAACTTGCTATAAGAAGCTTGAGGGAGGTTGACAGGGATGAAAATTCACTAGGGCACAAAAACTTGAAGCTTGACCCTCCAAATGCGCCCTTGAGGAAGGAGGTGATAGGAAACTTTTCTAAGCTTGAAACTTGAAGCACAAGGGGTGAAATGCGCCCAGCTCTGGAGGAAATTTTCTAAGTACACAAACTTGACGTAGAGGGTCTCTTTTGCGCCCTTGAGCTTGGAGCCTTGAAATTTGCCTAAGTCTCATAAATTGGAAGCTCAAGCCCCCATATGCGCCTTGAAGAAGAGGAAGCACCAAAAATTTTCTAAGGCACCCAAAATGGAAGTAGACATGCTAAAATGCGCCTTAGGAAGAAGGGTAATTGAAAATTCTCCAAGTATTGACAAAAATTGGAAGCCCAGCATGCCAAATGCGCCCTTGGAGGGAAAGTGGCATTGAAAATTTTTCTAAGTATACAAAACTTGATGTAGGACCCTCCAAATGCGCCCAGATCAGGAGAGGAGATGAAAAGGCTTCTGAGTGGCAAAAAGTGAAAGTATCACCCATGAAATGCGCCCTTGAATTTAAGTGTGGAGAATAAAAATGTTCTAAGTGTTGAAAAATGAAACTAAAAGGGGTCACTTGCGCCCATGGAAGAAGATGAGTCTAGAAAATATTCTAAGTATTGAAGAGTGAAAGCTTATAGGGTGAAATGCGCCTTTGAGCTTGAAGAGTTTCTAGATATTTTAAATTTGGAGTCCCTACCTCTAAATACGCCCAATGTTGAAAATGGAAGCTCAGTGTGGTAAATGCGCCCAGTGTTGAAAAATGGAAGCTCAGTGTGGTAAATGCGCCCAGTGTTGAAAAATGGAAGCTCAGTGTGGTAAATGCGCCCAGTGTTGAAAAGTGAAAGCTCAGTGTGGTAAATGCGCCCCTTGGTGAAGAGGTTTGAGAAATATTCTAAGTGTTTAGTACCATTTGTGCCCAAAGCCTAAATTGGAAGTTGGAGGTCCCAAATGCGCCCCAAGTCAAGATTGGAAGTGGCAACAGGCAAATGCGCCCTTGAGAAGAAAGTAAGTTGGGAAAATCTTCAAATCACTAAATTAAAACCTCCACCTGTAATTTGCGCCTAAGGATCAAAAGTGAATGACTAAGGTCTTGTTTGCGCCCAGAGAGAAGAGGGACTTAAAATTTCACTAAGGCATAAATGAATGTTGCTTGAGTCAAATGCGCCTAAGGCCAAAAATGAAGGTTGACTGTGATATATGCGTCCAGGAGCTAAGAAGGCCAAGTGTTGAAGAAAATTCTAAGTGTTAGAAATTGGACAGAGACCCTCCCAAATGCGCCTTGAAGTTGGATGTGCAATATGCGCCCATGGCAAAAGGTAAAAGCTCATGGCATTAAATGCGCCCCAAGATGGAAGCTTGACCCCTCTAATGCGCCCCTCTTTAAAAATTTAAGAATTTTGCCTAAGTGTTTTAAATTGAACGTTGACCTATCTAAATGCGCCCAAAGATGTTGAAAAAGGAATATGCGCCCATGCAGAGTGATGAAATATTTTTCCTAAGTATTAACATTTAAATGTAATATCACCTTAGGAAAATACGCCCAACTTGAAGGAATGTTAAAATGTGATATGGCATGGGTAAAAATGGGTGAGAAGAAGTCGGAAAATGCCGGCTGCACAGGGTCAACAAAAATATTTTCAAGTCAGAGTGAAAAGAAATGTTCACAGATAAAGAAATGGATTAAATTTGATGAAAATCATTTTTTCTAAGGTTCGAAAAATTCAAAAATTAAAAGAACCCGTTCGTTGGGTACCCATGGATTCCACGCGTTCTGGAGAAAATTTTCTTCTGGGTATCGAAGATTATCGATGAGGAGTTGATTTTAAGGTCTTCCATGCTTCGCTTCGGCCTTCAGGGTGGAGATTTTTGATAGGCACCAGGTTGATGAATTTCCTAAGGGAAACTTGAAAATTTTCTAAGGCAAATGTGAAGACAATGGGTTTTCAAGGTGAAATTCTCCAGATGATGAATTTGAAAGAAACTGCCTAGGTGAATTTGCTTAAATCCTTCATGAAGATAGTTTTCTTGAGCCAGAGATGAGTAAAATCAAAGTTGTCGAAGCTCCAGCGGGTGAAATGAATTTCTTCAGGAGGCAGTTGAAGTTGATATTGTCCTAAGGATGATGAAATTTGGCTAAGGCATGAGGAATTATGAAAATGGAAAAAGTTTGCTAGTGGGGGGCGATGAACGTGAAAATCAGGTAAGTTAGGATTATGCTATGAAGTGTTCTAATACTCTTCTCCTTGCT
Source organism: Sequoia sempervirens (assembly GCA_007258455.2). NCBI lineage: Eukaryota > Viridiplantae > Streptophyta > Pinopsida > Cupressales > Cupressaceae > Sequoia > Sequoia sempervirens. Next base: position 88,683 of record VDFB02100373.1, on the reverse strand, counting down.
TGTTTTGCAGGAGGAATGTTGAAGCCAGAGCCCGATGACTTGAAGTGATGAAGCACGATGATACTACAACCTTCGGAGGAAGATAAAGTTATAAGTTTCACATGAAGGAAGAGAAAGCTGCAAGAAAATGGCTAAGTGTTGAAGCGTTTTCAAAACTCAAGATGGAGCATGGAGTGGAGGCTCGAGCAAAGTTGAAGAACAACGTCAAGAGGAAGATCAAGAGCAGTTGAACTCTAGATTCTATCAAATTCTATTATCCGAGGTGGCAATCTTAAAAGCTCTTTTACCCTCCTCCAAGCGATCAACAGAATTGGCTGAGCGAGAAGATCAATAACAGTGTGAACGCGTCTACAAAAGGGAATCTTCTAGAAGGATGGTGGCCATTAATGGCGCATTTATTACCCCACTCTCCTTTGTGGCGGTTTTTAGGGCAAATCTTGTTTAGGGATGAGGTGGCACAATCTGGGCCATCCAGCCGATTGTAATCTGAGCCGTCTGTTGGACTTGGCCAACTATAAAAGGGGGAGTCCCCCTCATTTGCACTCGGATTAGCTTAGAGTTAGACAGTAGATATAGAATAGAAAGATAACTTAGAAGTAGATTGATAGTGTAATTTGAAGAAGAGGGAAAGTTTTCCCTTTGAAAACTTTGTAAGAAATTGTTGTGTAACACTCTTCATGATAATAGATCTTTTCATTGATGATGGAATTCGTCTTGTCATGAATAGCTAGCAAGGTTTCTTCGTCCTTCGGATTCAAATAATAGCGTAAAGTAGTATAATTTTCATTCCATGCAAGTAGATAGTAGTTGTGGAATGTGGTCTTTAATTTGAACAAACTTCGTCTATCCATACCACTAGTGTGTTCGCTGATGGTGAATGTGCCTTGTGTGGTCAACTGGAATATCATGTACTTAACTTCGATCATGATTTGTATGTTTATATGCGTCGTTGTGATGGTATTTTCATGCTAAGTTGTGATATGAACATCTTGAACTACTCCTTTGAAGATTGCACCGACTCCGTGGAAGCTGTCCGATGCGAGGCAAAGCGAAGTCCGGTTAGAAGTTTGCTAAAGTTGAGCTCCATATCCCACGCCTTAGAATAGATTTAGACCCTCTAAACCCTACCCCATTTCATTCAGTACTTTTCGGCTAGAATAGGAAACTCGCGCTTGATAGACAAATCTTTCGAGCATTTTAATTCCTTCTCCACTGCTGAACAATTCCGTAAGTCCCCTTGAAATACCAGCAAATCACATCAAGCCAAACTGAGCCTATTCGCACTGAAAGAACCTTGGAGTTGAACGCATGAACTTTCTTGCAATCTTAGCATGCGGAATACTTTGATCAAGAGAGAATAGGGTAGCCGTTGGCGACTTTATTCTGCGTTGGTGCGGTCACGAAAAACACATCAACAGATGCAAAATTCTAGGAACTTTCTAAAAATAGAAAATCAGGGCGAATTAGGGTTGACAGAGGAAAATCAACTTAAATCTAGCAGAGGGCATAAAATTCACTAAAATGGATAAAATTTTGAATCCAGCATTGAAATCCACCTTGAGAAGCTGAAGAGAGGCAGAAAATTGACTAAGTCTGGAAAACTAGAAGTAGCATGGGTCAAAGGCGCCCTTGGGCTTGAAATTTCACTAAGTGTTCAAACTGAAAGTTGCACATGTAATATGCGCCCTCAACTTGAAGGGGAGACTGGAAAATGCGCCCAAGGTCTTGAAAAATGCTAAGGCATAAAAAATGAAAGCTCCCCATGCTGAATGCGCCCAAGGCATAAATTGAAAGTTTGATATGTAAAATGCGCCCATGGCAGGATTGAAAGTACAAGACTCCAAATGCACCCCACTTTGCAAAGAGTCTCTAAATTTTCTAAGGCAGGAAACTAGACGTCCATGGGTCAAAATGCGCCCCTCTTCAGAATGGAAGCACCATAACTCATATGCGCCTTTGCCTGGGAGGAGAAATAGAAAAGGTTTAAGTGTCGAAATTGGAGGTAGAAGGGTTCAAATGCGCCCCTCTTTGAAGAGGAGCTTGGAAATTCTACTAAGTGTGAGAATTGAAAGTTCTGCCTGCCATATGCGCCCATGGTGAAAGTGAATGTTGCAAGTGCCAAATGCGCCTAAGGAGAAAAGGGGGACTTAGAATTTCACTAAGGCGTTAAAGCTTGAAGCATGCACCCTCAAATGCGCCTTGACTTAGAGGGGTCTAAATGTGCCCTTGGTGTTGGATAAGAAATTTGCCTAAGTGTTGAAAACTAGAAGTTCCATGTGTTATTTGCGCCCAAGGATGTTGGAGTGAGAAGTTTCGCCTAATTCATGAAATTAAAAGCTCAACACTCCATTTGCGCCTCACTCCAGATTGGAAACACCCAGGGTTATTTGCGCCCAAACTCAAGAGATTGAAATTTTTCTAAGTATCAAGAAATTGGAAGGCAAGCCTATGATTTGCGCCTAGACTGCAAAGTGGAAGCTCTAGATATCATATGCGCCTGGGGTAAGAAGGTGGCGTGAAATTTCTCCAAGGTGTAGGAAATGAAAATTGGACCATCATATGCGCCTAAAGACAAAGCTGGAAGCCTCAACAAGTAAATGCGCCCTCAAATGGAAGGAGGATATAGGAAATGCACCTCTGAAGGATGAAATTGAGACCTCCACCATGAATATACACCCATGAAGGAGAAGAATGAAATCTGAAAATATTCTAGGTCCTAAGTTGAAAGCTCCAGATGCTAAATGTGCCCTCAACATTGAAGTCTACCATGTGATTTGCGCCCAAGACCAAGATGGTTGAAAAATCAAAATGTGAACACACAAGTGTGAAGTACGCCTATAAGGGAAATTATTTAAAAATAAATTGAGAGGCGTTAAAATTAAAAGTTCAACTTGTGATTTGCGCCTGGGTGATGAAACTGAAAGTTGACCCTCTAAAATGCGCCCCTCTTTGAGGACTTGGAAATTCTCTAAGGCATGGGGAATTATGAATTTTAAAAAACAAAGTGAAGGCGTTTTGATTTTTATTAAATTAAAAGCACATATTTGCGCCTTGAGTTTGAAAGGGGAATGCTTGAACTTTCCTAAGGCAAAGATTAAAGGCGAAGTCAAAAGATTGATTTAATAAATTTCCTCTCAGCATGATCAAATGAGGATTCTCTATGGCGTTTAATGTGAGAATGAATTAAAAGGGCGTTAGGAGTAATAAAAATTTCTCTAGGCAATTAAATGTTAAATTTTCCCAAGACGGAGAAATTAATTAATTTAATTAATTTAATTATTTTCCTAAGTTTAAATTAAAATTCCCCCTTTAATTTTGACCCATGAAATTTTAAAAGATCGGACGATTTTGAATCGTGGGGAATTTATTTCGGAGTTAATTATGGATGGAAAATAAATTACGCCTAGCCGATTTAAAGTATTAACGTCGAATTTTTAAAAGTGCATTGGAGAAATAAATTAAAATGGCATTTAAATTAAATTTTAATAAATTAAATATGCCATTTTAAAAAAGGCAGTTGAGGATTATTTCAAATCGGAGTAAAAATGATTTTTTCGAAATTACTGAAGGTAACTGGCAGTCAAGAGGGAAGTTTTAAATTTGAATCAAGGAAAGAATCTCCCTAAATAGCAAATTGTCATAACAATTGCAAGACGACTGGAATATTCCCTTTTAATTTTAGCAAATGTGTCAGTCATGATGAAAAGAATAAATGGCATCTGCTAAAATTAGCACCAGCTTTTGGCTATAAAACTCTGAGGATTTTCATTCTCATCTCACAAGATTCGAAGCTGAGATTTATGCTGGTGAGTTGAGTTGTGATATTTAATATTTTCAATTTAAGGGTTGCTAAAAGTGTGAAGTGTTAAATTCGATTTCTCGAAGTTGCGAAGTTGCTGAGAGTTGATTTTCTGAGTTGTTGAGTTGCGAGGTTGCTCCGTTTCGAAATAAAGTTTGAAGTGTTAAGCGTTTTTATTTCTCCAAGTTGCTGAGGTCGATGAGGTGCTGGCACGATTCGTAGCGTACGCGGTCAGAGAGAGGAGCAAAGGAATCCGAGTCATGGACGAGAATCTTCTGGAAGGGTAATGGGCATTAATTGCTCATGGTGGTCAAGGAGGAATCTGCTATTTTTGGGAGCATTTATGACACCACTCCTCCACCTTCTGGCGGTTTTTAGGGAAAACTTGTCTAGGGCTGAGGTGGCTCGATCTGAGCCCTCCATTGTAATTCAATCTGGACCATCCATTGGACTTGGCCAGCTATATAAGGGGGAGTCCCCCTCATTTGTAATCTAGTAGTCAGAATCAGAGAGTAGTCAGCAACTTTTGAAGCAGAATAGAGAGTAGATACTTTTGAGTTAGAATAGTTTTCATTGCATTGTTGAAGAAGAAGGGGAATTCTCCCTTTGAGAATTTTGTAAGAGATTGTCACAAAGGCTAATCATAATAAAGCATTTCATTGATGGTGAATTCAAACTTTGTTGTGAGTAGTTCGTGAGGTTTCTTCTTCCTTTGACTTCAACTAGGACTTAATTTCATGCTAATAGTTAAATATGGTTGCTTATGCTTGATGTAAGTGAGTTTCTTTTATCCATACCACTAACATTCTTACTGATGGTAAGACTTGTCTTGCGTGGTCAACTGGAACATTTCATACTTAACTTCAATCAAGATTCATGTGTAGTTATGCATCGTTGTGATGGTGGTTGCATTATTGAATCGTGATTTGAACATCCATTTTACCCTTTGAAGATTGCACTTACTTTGTCGAGGCTGTCCAATTGGAGGCTAGACAACATTTGTTAGAAGTTCATTGAAATCGAGCATAACACCCTTTGCATTTAGGTTAGAATTTAGAATTTAAAAATCTCTGCAGCCATTCAAATTCCGCACACTTTTGGTTAATTTTAGGAAACTTGCACTTCAAAGCCAAATCATTCACACGAAAATCCCTTTCAAAAGCATATATTGGTTGTTACTGCACGTATCCTGAACAATTGCGTAAGTCCCCTCGTAAGAACACAACAATACACATCAACCAAACTGGGTCTATTCGCATTAAAGGAACCTTGGAGTTGAAAGCGTGATCTCACTCGCAATCTTAGCACGCTGAATACTTTGTTCAAGAGAGAATAGGGTATCCGTTGGGAAACTTTGTTTTGCTGATTGGTGCGGTCATAAAAATCACATCAATACTCTCCTAGGCGCATTCTTGGTTAGAGTTCCTTTCAGTTAAGCATTGCATCAAATCCTCTGACCACATGCTCGTCCCTCTTGGGCCCATTCTTGGTTAGAGTTCCTTTTGGTTAAGCTTTTCACCTGAAATTGCACCCTTGTTGAACCTGATGCTCAACACCTCAGTGTAACATGGGAAGATCTCTAAAGCTGTGGGTCACTTGTAGACAGAGGTCAACCTCCGGAGAAGACCGGCTTCCTATGGTGGCAGTTCTTACCTGGTGTTTTTCTGCTTTTTGTAACTTGTGGAGTTCTTTGCAGAAGAGAGGCTATGTTTTTGTAACTCATGATAGGCATGTATATCAGTGTTTCACCATTGAAATCAATGAGTATAAGCTCTTTACCTTTTCAATCTCTCTATTAAAATTGTGTGCATTCATATAATTGATGAAACTGCTTGTGAAACTGTATGATTCCTTGTGGTTATGTCTTATTTCAGCACCTTTCCGTAGAGTAATATGTATTTTCCAGGTTGTGAGATGTGTTATAATGCTGTATTCTCTAGTTGTGAAGTTATTTCTTCCTTCTAGAGGTATAGCCATATGAACCTTTTCATGAAATGTTTATGCAGAAAACATATGCGATTGAGTTGTGTATGACAAAGCTTTTGTCATTGATTGAAATCGTTTGTGTAAACTGTGTTATATGTCTTCTTATTAAATTTGGTGTATTACCATAGGATTTAAGTTTTATTTTTATGCATTCCTTCTCCCTTTTCCTTACAAGATCAGTAGTTTAGGTGATACTGCCACCATAGGAAGCCAGCCTTCTCTAGAGGTTGACCTCTATCTACAAGTGACCCACAACTTTAGTGGTCTTCCCATGTTACACTGAGGTGTTGAGCATCAGGTTCAACAAGGGTGCAATTTCAGGCGATAGCATTAAGCACTGCATCAGATCCTCTGACCACATGCTCGTCCCTCCTGGGCACATTCTTGGTTAGAGTTACCTTTCGCATCATTTTGGTTTTGGAGCTAACCTTAACAAGTGCGTGTTGCATTGTAATTATTATTGAAAAACAAAAAAAAATTTGGTCCAGTTCATTACATCCATAGTGACATTTGAAGGTTGTCTTGTGTATATCTTTCTCTCTAACTTTTATCTGATGGTACCCCGAGCGAAGATCTATCTTGGAAAAATATACTGCACCATATAGCTCATCTAATAGCTCATTGATCCTGAGTATCAGGTACCTATTCTTAATAGTCTTTTTGTTGAGAGCTCTGTAGTCAATGCACATCCTCATCGTCCCATCTTTCTTCTTCATCATGACCACAGAAGAAGCAAATGGACTAGAACTCAGTCGTATGTGTCACATGTATAGAAATTCCTTGATTGCCTTCTCTATCTTATCCTTAAAATTTTTAAGATGACGATAGGGGGTGGTGATGACAGGCTTGGCCCCCTCCTCCAACTCAATGGTGTGCTCGAATCCTCTATCTGGTGGCCATCCTAGTGGAAACTCTCGAAATTCCTTGTCATGCTTCCCCAGTAGATCCTAAATGTTAATGTGATATGGCTGATTTGTATCTAGAGTCTCCTTAGTAGTGATCAAACATTTTGTTGCCCATGCCACATTGCCATGATGGAAGATGCTCTCCATCCATTTAGCTGACACTATCTTTGGCACCCCATTAGCCATTCCTCTAAGCACCACTCTTTTGCCATCTGCTGCCTTGAACTTTAGCTCCGTGGTCTAAAAGTTCTGTGAATACTTGCCCAACGAATGTAACCATTGAATTCCTAGGATGGCATTTGTTTCACCTAAATCCACCACATAGAAATCATCTCTAACTATGTAATTACCCAATGTGATAGGCAACTGAGGAACCTTTTGTGTGCATGACATATTGCATCCAGCTGCCACCATAACATTAAAACCCTCTAAGTCCTTTGCTGGTATCCCTTGCTTTTCCACTAAGGCTGCATTAATGAAGTTGTGGGTGGCCCCACTATCAATCAATACTATGATACGCTGGCCCTGCCAAACTCCCCTGACCTTGAGGGAGTTAAACCTCGGGGTACCTAATAGAGTAGCAATGGTGCCACCCTTGCATTCCTCCTGAGGCTGTTCCTCATTTGAATTGCTGTCCTGACTATCTCATGCCTGTTCTTTCTCATCATCATCCTTGCTTTCAGATATAACCTCAATGAAGTGAACTTTGCCTTTACCTAAGCAACGATGTCCAGGATCTCAATGCTCCCTGCAATGATAACATATATGTTTCTTACTGCACTCCTTGCAGTCCTCTTCTTCTTCTTGCTTGCTCCTCTGAGTTCCCTCCTTCTAGATAGGCTTCTTACCCTTGTTCTTCTGTGGGATGAAGGGTTTAGAAGGGGGTTTATTCTTAGACGTGGAATGCTCCATGTCTCTAGCCTGGATGATCGCATCCTGTAATGACTCTTATTTGAAAGCCTTAATCCAACCACAGAGTGGCTTCGAAAGACATTCGATGAATATCATGACTAATCTATGCTCCAAGATGTCAGTCACCATAACTTCCAAACACTGGAACTCAGAAATGTAGTCATCCACTGATCCACTTTGTCTAAGTTGTGCTATCTCTCGAAAGTGTAGCTTTGGATCCTTCTAATCAAATCTATCCATCAACTTCTATGTGAAATCTAGGTAGGAAGTGATGTTGGCATGTCCCAATGTGACAAGCCCATGATACCACCCTTCATGTGCTTCACCCTCCAAGTGCAGTGTAGAATACGTGATCGCCTCTATCTCTAGCCTGGGGTTAAGTTGGAAATAAGTATCCAACTTCTGCACCCAAGCTCTGGCTGTGCACATACTGGACCCATCGAAGCAAGGTATGGAGAGTTTCCCAACCTTGCATTTCAAATCCTGATTTTGTTGTCCTCTTTTATTGTTCCTGGGTCTATTTATGTACTTGATAGTATAGAAGTCCTGCAATGTCATAGCAGCATGGAATTCATCACCCAATGATTGGTACTCTCTCAAGTAATCTGTAAAACCTTCACCTTTTGCTTGCTGCTCCTGATTTACAGTAGGCTGTCCACCCAAGAATTAAGGCATGAGAGGCCTTAGAGTCACCTTGCTAGTTGTCCTAGCATGACTATGCGCTGGAATGTGAGTGTTGCTCTCCTCTGCATTGTTATGGTTGTTCTCATTACCCCTATTGTGTCCATTTGTACTATTGTTACCATTGTTGTTTCTATCACCCACAAGTTGGTTTAGAAGTTGTACCACCTGCTGCTAACTTCTAGCTAAGTCATTAAGTATTTGATAAGTGTTACCTTCAAGTATGTCAGCCCTATCTCCCATGATTTATTCTTCAAATGAAGAATCGGTAGCAAATGGATCAAAACCTCTTCTTCTCCTTTCCCTTCTGTATGTTATATACTTTTGATTGTTTGGATTCATAACATAACACTAACTTCACAGGCTGGCAAGAAGATAGCTCTTATACCACTGTAAAGACTTGTTGTGACCTTTTTCACACATCGCCCCATTGCAAATGGGGACCCCCTAATTTTGGCTTTTCTTTTTGTTTGTTTTGTCGTTGTCTCTCTTTTCTGCTGTCTGTCTTCTTGAGATGTGCCCGTCTGTGAGCTTAAACGTAAATTTTGGCCAAGTCCATAAAATTAGGGTTTCCATTTTTCTAGCCAATTCGAGGTCAAGTGAAGTGAATAAATTGAGATTTGAGACTAACATTGCTGTCAGTATGCTTCTAGCAGGCTCTCAGCAAAATTTCATCAAATTCTGAGTACTTACTATTTTTAGTAAGTGTGCAATTACAGGCATTCCGTCAGAGTTTTTGAGAATCCGACAGTCACACTGCATTCAGAACCCATCAAGCTGCTCGTGTCCAAAATTTGAGCTAAAACAGACAACTTGCTATTTTTAGCAGTTCAGCTTCTAGAGCAAATTTCAGGGCCTAGACGCAGAGTTTTTCTCTGCATGTCTGCATATTCCTTCTGGGTTTTTTGAGACCTTTGCGATGGTATAACATGCAAAGCAAGATAACGACTTTCAGAATTCAGTCTTCCGAGGCTATTTTTAGGGTTTGCATGTCAGGGTTTTCTTTGCATGTCAGGGGATTCTTTGTGGGTTTTTCGAGGCCTATGCATTGGTGTGACATGCAAAGCAAGATAATCACTTATTCAGCAACTTGCTATTTTTAGCAGATGCATTTCAACGACCGCCTCCCAGCACTTCAGAATCACAAATTGATCGCGATGCAACAGAAACGAGGAAAAACGGAGGTCATTTGATACGCATGCAAGACCAATTAGGGTTTCCAGCTTCGGACCCAAAAAGAGGCGTAAAAAGTCAGAATTTCCGAAAACCGATGTATACCACCGCGATCAGCATCTCTCAAGCTATCTGCTGATAAAATTTGAAGGCAAACGGAACGCTTACTATTTATAGTAAGTCATTCCCGAAACAGGCTAAAAATAGAAAGTCAGCATCAGGCGCCGATGTCAGCGGGCAGGTAACGTGGTGAGGAGCGCGTCATTCGAATTTCAAGTCGAACGGAGTTGTGGAAGTCTCAGAAGCAAGCGGTTACTATAAATAGTAAACCACCTCTAGAAACATGCCAAAAATAGCAGGTCGGCGCAAGGCATCAGCAGGTACAGGTCAAGCAAGTGATGAAGACCCTATGGCGCGAATTTCAGATCAAACAGAGTTGCAGAGGATGGAAAATCGGACACTTACTATTTTTAGCAGGCAGGGACAGAGAAATTAGGGTTTCCTAAAATCAAGGGCAGAACACGACAACCATGCAGGAGCAGCGTCCAGTCATGATCAATACCCTTCAGGCAATCGGCACGCAAAATTTGAAGACATTTTGAGCGATTGCTATTTTTAGTAAGTTGCTAAAAGTAGCAGGTGCATGCAGATATCAGGGCCCGACAGCTCAACCACATCCCGAGGTTCAGAACAAAGAAAAATCCAACGTTTTTGGAGCTTGGAATTAGCTTGGAGTGCAAAAATTGACAAACTTTCTAAAAATAGAAAATTAGGGTTAGCGTGATCGAGTCACTCCAAATTTGACAAATGGCATAAAATTCACTGAAATTGATGAATTTTCAGGTCCAGCTAGTGAAAAATGCCTTTAAAAGCCGAAGGCAGGTTGAAAATCTTCTTAGTGCTACAAATTGGAAGCTCATACCTCCAAATGCGCCCTTGAGGGAAGAGAGCTTATAAAAAATTCTCCCAAGTATGAAAATTGGAAGCTCTGGGGTTAAAATGCGCCTTGAGGAGGAGGATGTAGTGGAAATTTAACTAAGGTCAAAATTGAAAGTGTAACCTCCTAAATGTGCCCAAGGTAATGTGCAGTAGTTGAGAAATTTTCTAAGTGTTGCAAAATGGAAGTGCAAGGTATGAAATGCGCCTTGACTTGTGAGAGGCTCCAAGAAATTTGTCTAAGTTTGAAAAATGAAAGTAGACCATGATAAATGCGCCCTTCAAGGTGAAGACTTGAAAAAGTTTCTAACTCTGTGAAATTTGAAGTTCACCCCTCCATTTGCGACCAGGGAGAAGAGAGGGTGATTGAAAATTTTCTAAGGCATTCAAACTTGAAGTAACCCCTCCTATTTGCGCCCTTGCTAGAAGATGGGACTCTAAAATATTCTAAGTGTTCAAAACTGAAAGCAAGACCTCTTATTGGCGCCTGGACTGATGGGAGGAATTTGAAATATTCTAAGTCTTCGAAATTTGAAGAAGACCCCTCAAAATGCGCCTTGACTTGTGAGGAGCTGGAGGAAATTGTCTAAATATAGTAAATCTGAAGCAAATGCCTCAAATGCGCCCTTGCCAAATGGAAGTCAAGTGAAAATTTCTAAGTGCTAACACTTGATGTAGAGGACCTCATTTGTGCCCAAGGTCATGAGGGGAGTATAAAATATTCTAAGTCGTGGGAATTTGATGCTCAAGGAGTCAAACGCGCCTAAGGTCATGAGAGGAGGTCTTGAAAATTTCCAAGCATTGCAAATTTGAAGGAGACACATTCAAATGCGCCCTTGAAGAGAAGATGATGGTGAAAATATTCTAAGTCATGAAACTAGAAGTTCCACTTCTCAAAAGCGCCCTTGACTAGTGGAGGGAGTTGGAGGATTTATTAAGTATTTCAAAATTGAGAGCATGACCTCTTGAGTGCGCCTTAGTTGAAGAATTGGCAGAGAGAATTTCAAATGTTCAAAATTAGAAGCTCAGCACCCTGAATGCGCCTTTGACTTGCATAAAGACTTAGAAAATATTCTAAGTATTATAAATTTGAAGTAGGCACACCCATATGCGCCTAAGATGCATGCAAGACATATGATGACAAAGTCAAAGCAAATGCATGCAAAGGAGGAAAAGGACAAAATACGTCCAATTGAAGACAAGAATACATGCATGCATGAAGACAAAGAATCAAGGCATCCAAAATTTAAGTGGGCCCCATCCCATATGCCTTGACTTTTGAAGGAAGTGTTCTACATTTGAAGTTTGACCCTATGCATGCGCCTTAGCTATTTGAGAAGGCTGTTAAGGAATCTTTAAGTCATACAAAATTTAAGTGGGCCCCCTGTGATATACGCCTTAACTTGTGGAGAGCTAGAGAATGTTCTAAACATAGAAATTTGAAGTCTAACTCCCCAAATGCGCCCTACCTTGAAGAGAAGAATTTTCTAAGTAACAAAATGGAAGCACTACCCACGAATTGCGCCCTAGATGAGAAGGAAGCCAGAAATATTTTCTAAGTGTTTGCAAGTGGTAGGACAAAAGCTTAAATGCGCCCAAGCTAGTGATGAAATGATGGAATATTTTTCTAAGTATAAATATTTAAATTCCACCTCTAGAGGAAAATACGCCTAAGTCTGATGGAGGAGATGAAATTTTCAGAGGCATGGATAAAATCGGCAGGAATGAGTCGGAATACCCCAGCTTCACAGGGTCAATGAGAAATTTCAAGTCAGAGCAAGGAAATGCGCTCAAGGATGAAGAAATGGATTAAATTTGATGAAAATTAATTTTCTAAGGTTCAAAATTCAAGAAGATTGAATGAACCCGTTCGTTGTGCACCCATGAGTTCGACGCGTTCCGGAGAAAATTTTCTTCTGGGTATTGAAGATTATCGATAAGGAGTTGATTTTAAAGTCTTCCATGCTTCGCTGCAGCTTTCAGGATGAAGATTTTTGGTGGGCACTAGGTTGATGGATTTTCCTAAGGGAAATTTGAAAATTTTCTAGGGCAAAATGAAGAAAATGTGTTTTCAAGGTGAAATTCTCCAGACGATGAATTTGAAAGGAACTGCCTAGGTGAATTTGCTCAAATTCTTCGTGGGGATGGTCTTCTTGAGCCAGAGATGAATGAGATCAAAATTGCGAACACCTCAGCTGGAAAAGTAAAGGGGAATACAGTTGAAGTCAAGATGTTGGAAAATCTTGAAGGATGAAGTTGACTAAGGAAGGCGATGAATGCTTGAAAATTAGAGCGTGGGAATCAGGTAAGTAAGTTAAGATTATATTATGAAGTGTTCTAATACTCTTCTCCTCGCTTGTTTTGCAGGAGGAGTGTTGAGGCCAGAGCACGATGACTTGAAGTAGTGAAGCACGATGATATTACAACCTTCGGAGGAAGATAAAGTTACGAGTTTCAATCTCGAAGGGAGAAAGTTGCAAGAAAATGGCTAAGTGTTAGCTCAAGTGACAAAGGAGTTGAAGAACAATGTCAAGAAGAAGATCGAGAACAGTGTGAACGTGTCTACAAATGGAATCTTCTAGAAGGATGATGGACATTATGGCTCATTTATTACCCCACTCCTCTTGGTGGCGGTTTTTAGGGCAAATCTTGTTTAGGGCCGAGGTGGCACAATCTGGGCCATCCAGCCGATTGTAATCTGAGCCGTCCGTTGGACTTGGCCATCTATAAAAGGGGGAGTCCCCCTTCATTTGTACATTCATGGGACAGTAGAATTAGAGTAGAAGTTAGAATAGGGAGACAAATTAGAAGTAGCTTAGCATAGATTGATAGAGTAGTTGAAGAAGAAGGAAAGTTTTTCCTTAAAACTTTGTAAGAAATTGTTGTGAACACTCTCCCAATAAAAAGAATTTTCATTGATGATGAATTTCGTCTTTTGTTGTGAGTAGCTAGCAAGGTTTCTTCGTCCTTCTGATTCGAGTAGTGGCTTAAAGTAGTATAATTTCATTCCATGCAAGTAGTTGTTAGTTGTGGAATGTGGTCTTTAATTTGAGCAAACTTCGTCTATCCATACCACTAGTGTGTTCGCTGATGGTGAATGCGCCTTGTGTGGTCAACTGGAATATCATGTACTTAACTTCGATCATGATTTGTATGTTTATATGCGTCGTTGTGATGGTATTTTCATGCTAAGTTGTGATCTGAACACCTTGAGCTACTCCTTTGAAGATTGCACCGGTTCTGTGGAGGTTGTCCGAAGCGAGGCAAAGCAGAGCTTGGTTGAAGCTTGTGAGAATTGATCGCCATGTCCCACGCCTTAGAGTAGATTAGAGCCTTCTTTCAATTAAGTACTTTCTGGTTAGAATAGGAAACTGTGCTTCATAGACAAACCTTTCGAGCATTTGAATTCCTTTCTCCGCTGTTGAACAATTCCGTAAGTCCCCTTGAAATACCAGCAAATCACATTGAGCCAACTGAGCCTATTCGCACTAAAAGAACCTTGGAGTTGAACGCATGAACTTTCTTGCAATCTTAGCATGCGGAACACTTTGATCAAGAGAGAATAGGGTAGCCGTTGGTGACTTTATTCTGCGTTGGTGCGGTCACGAAAATCACATCAACAAGACCCTTGCAAATTCTGATCTTAATTTTTTCAGTTTTGAGTGGTTTGGAATTTCATCAAATAGTTGTCTTACTATCTCCTTTCAGCTACTATGATAAAGTATGCATGAAAAGACTCTAACTAGAGTATGCCAATGATTGAAAATGGACCTCCAAAATATTCAAGGCTTCCTCCACTAAAAATCGAACTCTTTGTGCTCTTCAACTTTGGTCAAAGCCCATTAAATTTGCAATTGTAGCTCCTGTAGGAAATCTGATGTGATCTCCTCCAAAAACTCCAGCTAGGGTTGATCTTTCACAATCGAAACCAGTATCCTAGAGTTTTCAAACCCTCAGACAACTAAAGCCTTTAAGCTCTCACCAAACTGGTATGAAAAGTATAATCCAAGACATGCTCAAATGGCTAGCTCACAACTCCTTATAAAGAACTTTCAATCTCCACCAAGAAGCTTCTAGAAATATTATTATTTTATTTCCAAAGTGACTTTATAATTTATTATTTTATTTTAGTCCCTTTAATTAAACTAATTATAAATAAATTATCCTTTTTATTATAATTTTTGGAGATAACTTTATAAAAAATTAATTTAATTATTAGTCCCTGATTTCTCCTTTAGCTGCTGGGAATAATGAAGGCTAAATGATCCTCTTGAGTGGCTACTAGGAAGGGGACATTACAGGAGGAAACAACTTATTTCACTATTTCCATATGATTAAACATCAGCAGACTATGCCTGATCTGGTCTTTGTGGCACAACATTTTGATGGCACTTCACTTGGCCCTCATAGTTCACACCATGTTTGATGAATATGAACACTTGTACATGCAGGCCAACAGTTTTCTAGATAGAAATTTACAAAATCTAATTTCAATTAAGGTTTTAAAGGAACTAATAAAATGAAGGCCCATTTGCAGCAGTCATGTATTCTTTTTGTTAGGATGATGTTTGGAAATAAACTTGATTGATTTGATAATTGAATTTTCAAAAGGGTCCTTACTGTTGATGATTCCTATATGATCACCACAGTTTTTTTGGTTAGTCCCTTGATGTCCTATGAGGAAAGAGTGATGCCACAAAATAGTCCATTCCTTGACCATCACAAAATGAAAATAATGGTGTTTTGTTAAGATTCACACTATACAACTGTGGTAGGATAAGCTAAGATACATGTGTTTGGAACTCTGCATGCATACCATCATTGGTGTTTTGACACATGTTATGTGTTCACAACTATGTATTTGGCTTGCTTTGAGTGTGAACTGAGCAGGCCCTAAGAAGGGTTAGTCATCTTTACTTGTCCAAGGGACAAAACTAAGACTGATGAGAGGAGGTTCAGGCATCCTTTCTTGACAAATATCATCTAGAGGTGTGTGGAAATGCCAATCACCCTTTCTCCAGTTAGGTGCAATTTTGATATGAGGGAGAGGAGATTTGACAACTCTTTATGCACTTGTTTTGAATTTGCATTAGAGGCAATAAACAAGGACCACTCTTTCGCTACATGACACTAACTAAACTAAAATGAGATTCTTAGTTTGTTAGATGCATGATCTAAATCAAGGTGCATACTGACATCTCGTCAATTTCTGACCCAAGAGAGAACAACTGGAATTTCCAATTGAAAATGCTAATATATCATTTTTTATATAAATTGATGATGTGCATTTTTTGGGTGCGATCTTTCTCTTCTATTTTATAAGAGGGTATTCTTTAGACATGTCATTGCTGGTGGCATCTTAACAGGTTTTAGTTTAAGATAACATGCTTTTGGAATAGACTGTATTAAGTTTTTTTGCAATGACATTTCAGATCACAGTCTGTTATCCATCATCAGATGAGGAAGAGGTTGTACTTTGTAGTCCTATTGACTGGCATTGGTTAGTCATGGAAGTCAATATATTTAGTATCTAAATCTATCCATGCACATGTGCAGATAAATTTCTCCATTAAATTTTGAAAGGGGTGGGGGTCGAGTTAAAATATGGTGTAGGTTGTCCATCTCATCTTATGGGTGGCAGTCTTGTTGCCTACTTATTGTAATTATTTCATCTGCTTGGAAAGCTTTCTTTCCAATGCATGGCTTCTTTTATCTTCATCCATACTGTCGTGTAAATTTGAAACCCAAACTAAGCCATGTATGGTTTAATTTTCTTCTTAAATTTATCTCTATAACATAGGTTAAGTAAAATATCTACAATAAGGCAAATAAATTTCAATAAGAATTTCTACCCGTGTCTTATTTTTTGAAGAAAATTTTGCATCTCTAATGTCAATCATGTTTGCAGGTTGTCTTCCCCATACATCAGTCACTTTGTTGGTACAATTCAAGTGATGGAAACACTACACAAGGAATGTATGAGGTGAATTGTATTTTCAATTTTTTCTATTAACTTAGTAGAATTCACTTTATTGATAAAATAATACTAAATCATGGGTAGAAATGTAGACCACCTCTTTTCTATAAGCACTTTTTTCTCTAAAAAAAGATCGTTGATGTATCACTTTCTTTTTCTTGCATTTTCACTGTGCTTGTGTAGACTCGTTATAATCTGCTTACCAAGGATAATGCATAATGTTGTAGACAGGTCACTGAACTCTTATGAAAAATTCTTGCTGTACACTGTTAAAAATACTTATAAATTAAAAATATTTCAAGGGGAGACATTTTCATTTGGACACAATTATTATAAAATATGCCTCGACAAAATTTATTATTTTGGTTGATACATAGCACATTGTACGATCCTTACAGCACCATTGTGATCACATGCTTTTAAAAATTCGTTGGTTGACAACATTCCTTGTTACCTTGCATTATGAAGCACAATGTTTTTCCTTTTATCACTGTTTTGTTATTATTGACATAATAATAGCTACAGATAGAGCTTCCATATGGTATCTTTTGTTGAGTACATGAAGAAATTGTGTTTCATAATGTGTCTAGGTTTTGTTATAACTATATGGTAGTTCTTGCCAAGTCTTTTATTGCTTATGTGTTGTGTATTATTTTATTAACATGAAAACCGTTGATTTTCTACTTTACAATTTTCTAATTGATGTTTGCAATACAAATGCATTTTTTAAGTTTTGTGTATTGTCATCCCCTGCGTTGTCTCCTTTTCTCCTTACTGTCTCGTTGCACCTTTTTCCCTCCATTGGAGTTTAGAGGATGCTATTTAGTCACTCTTGAAACTTATTCTGTCAGTTCTTGATGCCCCTATCTCTAAATCTACACAGAATCTAGCTAGATGATTTGAAATATGCTTAAATCTAATTTATGTTGTCATATTTAATATATGATTCTCTTTACTAATGGAATGTCAGGCTTCTGGTGCTTATATTTTTCGTCCCAATAATTCAAGATGCTTTCCTATTGAGGATTCTAAGAAACAGGTTTGTGAAAACTTTGTCTTACATCAATTCATTAGCAACATTTTGGCCGAAGGAAACTACAGTATTTTCAATACAATTTGTTAATAATATAGTTCATTATATTCTTTTTTATTGAATAGACTACTTACAAACATATATTTTATATATTTTGGTATATATAGATATTAGATTAATGTCAGTGCAAGCACATCTATTTCAATTCACTATACTTAATCTACTGAAACAAGTCACTAAAGAGCATGATAAAAGAAAGATTTTGGTGCTTATGAGGGAGATAATTTTGTAAATGGATTCTATGGACAGGTTATACAGTCCGTTACTAAAGGCGATGTTGTGAGTGAAGTATATCAACAGTTTTCTCCCTGGGCATCACAGGTTACTTTCTTGAGCAGGAATTTTTAGTATTGTATTCTCTTCTGAAATGGCACTGAAGAGCTCCTAAATGTAGTGAAAGGAAAAGTCGATTCAAAACCAATATTCAATATCCTTGATAAAAGTAATTTCAGATGATTATATTGCTCCCCTTTAATATGTTCAGCAAGGGCAGCTAAATGTAACATGAGGGTAATTAAGGATATTTTATTTTGTAAGTTTAGGATTGCTAGGAATTTGAATGGTTTAAGGAAAATAAAGGGTAATATTTCGTTAGATGATTGCAAATATACAATGTGCTTGGTTGTTTTATAAGGAAAGGTCATACCTTAGCTTATTTGTTTTATAA
Organism: Sequoia sempervirens; assembly: GCA_007258455.2. Lineage (NCBI taxonomy): Eukaryota > Viridiplantae > Streptophyta > Pinopsida > Cupressales > Cupressaceae > Sequoia > Sequoia sempervirens. The sequence goes on along the minus strand of VDFB02100373.1, from coordinate 70,554 downwards.
GGTAATACAATATTTATCTACTGACCATTTACTTGTTGAGTGTGATATTCAAAACACCTTACTTTAACAAGAAAATTTACATGACAAAAACTTGGAGCATTTTAGAGCCTAAAAATATTAAGTCGTTAGTCTTTAATCTTTGGACCTCACTTTGGAATTTGTGCTGATTTCTGAATCTTCATGAACTGGATTGAACCAAGTTGTCATCACTACTGTGCACTGGAAAGATATATTCCTATCCATTAAACTCACTTACACTTTTCCTATGCTCAATCATCTTGCATCACACCCATGGAAGAAGAAACCTGTTCACCTAGACAACTATCTGTGCCAAGCCAACTATCAACTGAAGTTTATTTACCTTGAACTTGTCATACATCCTTTGAAAAAGAGATTTATTCCAAGTGTGTAAACTTCATATTTGGGGCCTAAAAATGCTTCATTTTCTGACATTCTCAAGTCAAGGAACTGTTTTAGAGTAAACCTCACTATCACAATTCAGTTCCTCACAAAGTTTCTTTATTTCTTAATTATGTATTTCAATATCTCATATTACTGTTTGTTACATGTCTACAGGGAGTTTTCTGTACTATAATAATCTCCCTCCAATGAACCCTATATATGTTTTCAACAAGGGTTCTCTTAAAACCAAAAATGAATCCGAAAAGCTAGCATGTCAAGCAGAACAAAATTAAATAAACAGAAGGAAGAGCCCATAGACCTGCACCTTACCATAACTGAGCATAACCCAAAATCAATCTTACCATCAGCAAGGACTCTATGGAGCTTTTCGAAGTTTCACACTTTTGTTTGTTCCAAGATTGTTTGGCGATCAAGCTCTATGTGTATTGTCCTCTCTGTGTCATTGTCATTGGAGAAAGTGTTAAATTTTTAACCATTACAATTTTTTCATTTGTGTATATATATAACTAATTGAGCTTTTGGATAAAATATGATCTATTCTTATTCCTAACTTGACCAAAGAAAGGAAATTCAACTGAATTAGTGATAAAAAATTTCATGGACCAGCTATGAGTCAAACCTAGGACCACCCATGGGTTGCTGGGCTGCTCTACCACTGAGCTACCAGCCCTCTTGGTGGCTGGTCCATCTATGGTTCAGGTGTGGTTCATTTTCCAACACCCCCCTTGAGCCACACTGCAGGTGCTTGGGGCTCCTAGCCTGACCTGGCTCTGCTAACCTGAGCTCTGATACCATGAATATCCAGTGCTTACTCTATCTAACTGAAAAATGGAGTAAGAGTTTAATGCATGAACTCTATTGCATATTTGAACATTTATATCCTGTAAGATGTTATTTCCACTAATGGTTTCCTAAAAAAATGATTTCATAATTCCATATTTGACAAACCTAAAGTATATATGGAATTCGGTTATGGCATGTCCAAAATTCTAGGATTTCATGCTATAATTTAAGTATGTTATTTGGCATACATGATCTATTGTTCAGGTTTAGCATCAAAATGAGGAAAAACTTACAAAATGAAATGAAGCTAAAAATTAGATTTTGTGCAGGTAGTTCGGGTGTACAAGAATGCAGAAGATGTTGAAATTGATTTCTTGGTGGGTTTCCTCAAATATTATATTTTTTATTTCCTATCAATGTTTTTATGTGCAGAGGCTGTAGTTTCCTCAGTTATATGATTTCCTTTTTGTTCTGTTTCAAAGACATGTTTGAAAGTAATGTTAGATATTTATAGAACTTTTTTTCCTTGTCTTTGCATTTTAATAACATTGTTCTATTATTTAAACCCTGTTTATAAGTATTTTTAATAAGCATACAAAATATGGCAGAATATTTAAAGAACTAAAACTACTTTTGTAAAAGAGAAATACATAATCATTCAAATGAATATAGAATTGGCCACTTATATCCATTGATCAGCGATTGTTTAAAAACCTGAAATGTAGGGATGAAGACAGGATTATTGTCAACCTCAGATATTTGGAAAGTGGGATAGTCAAGTTTTTTGGTTAACTATCACTAAAATTCACTCGAAAGTCCTATCACAAAACTTCAGCTGAAGAGAAATATTACCAAAACTATACTAATATAATTGGAAAGAGATGTGATATGGAGGCACAAACTACTAAGTAGGGCTTCAAAAAGTTTATACATAATCACATATTTTGAAATTCTTTGTCTACAAGACATTTATTAAATTTTGAAAAATGACAAACTTACCAAGCCTAATATTTGAGAAATTTATTGACATGGTTGTACACAGATCTCACATGGATTGAAATTGCCTAACGCAAGATCGAGATGCCTATATTCACGAAAGACAATATTAGGATTGACGCATAAGCATGTGATTTTGTTCCTTTTAATTAAGCAAAACCTAGACAAGTTAAGATCAGTTGCAACCAAACTTACGCATTGAAGAACATTATAGGCTTTAACTTGATGCATCCTATTCAATGAAAGTGTTGAGTTTTCAAAAAAATTCCACATTAGCTTCACTAGTTATTATCTTCTTAGTTCATTATGGATTCTACTGCATGAAAGTATATAATCCAATCTATGGTTTACATCTACCACTCAAGATCAAATATTCAATGGATGAAATGCATGACAAAGATAAATGGGTTGTAGGATTTTGCAATCTTTGGTTATTGATAAATAATGTGATTGGATTAGATAGGTCAGGTCATTTTGTTATTTAAGTTCAGTCTAGATGGAGAAGATGAGTTGGTTGGATGATGAAAGTCAAGGGATAGCAATCTTTAGATGTGGTTTCATGCCTTCATACATCCTAGACCCTTCAAGTTTTAATGACTAAATTGAAGGCAAGTTAAAAAACTGTTATGAATAATAATTTCATTAACTCCAAACTAGAGCATGACACCTACCCAACATTCAGTAAGTAGTTTGATGAATAAAATCATGACTACAAAACGAAGAACCAACTTACGTGTGTTATAGTTAGTGTTCCACGGGGCGTGTCCCCCCCCAAAAAAAACCCCACGTTTGGGGATGGGGATGTCTTTGAGATGTGGGGACATGGGGAAACTATCCCCCTGCCATCCTAGCACCACCACACAAGTCTCAGGGATATTTATAAGACCCCACCTAGTTTGGGGACTCCAGGATTTCCTTGAGATGATTAGGAAACTTTGAGGAGTCTTGAGGAGTCTCCCCACCATCCCAAGGACTTCTAGATGTTGCAAAAAATAAGTGATAAAATCATGAAAATGGCATTTTCCATAAAGGTTTGTGAGGTTTTGAAGGCCTTAATATGTGCTTGGTGGTGGAGACTTTGCCCCTCAACCCCGCTCTGTATTGTGAGGGGCATTGCCCCTAGACCCCACTGGGGGCTCTACCCCTTGACCCCAAGACTCCACCCAACATTGTTAATGTTCAATGCAATCATTGCCATGTTTTTAGTGTTTATTAGTTTAAAATTTACTTAGTATGCCAAAGTTCCATTTTCAATTCTTATACTTATTCCTTATACATCTTTTCATAACTAATTTTTCAAATACTATATGTATTTGTGCCACTTTCCCACCACCTCCTGCTACCCCGCCACCTCTATGTCGCCGTCCCCTCTTCATCCCCAAACTTAGGCCCTTGGTCGCTCTGTCCCCCTGCTTCCCTGTCCCCCCACTTCCCAGTCAAGAAACTTTATGGAACTATGGTTATAGTAGATGGACCCTCCCAAAGACAACTTTAGAGTAAATTTTTTGATAAGATTTGTATCTTGAATTAAGTAGAAGATGTGAACTTACTTTGACATGTCCTACAAACCTCTGGCCCAATGCACATTAAATGTTAGATTATTGTATCTTGTTTTGTGTTTTATGTATACACATTTATGATATTTATATTGGTGTCTTGTATTTTGTCATTATGTGGGGTATTCAGATGGGAGGATCTATAATAATTATTTACATACTATAAGTATACATTATAACTTATAAGAGGTTATCATTGGAATAATTTAATAAATTGTCCATCACATGTCCATTAACTTTTTACATAATATATATTAATTAAGACTAAGCAAAGATTCATAATAGAGTATTTCACATTTACCAAATCTAGTTCAGTCTAGATTCATCTGGTTTGTTCTAGATTTTTCAATCATTATTATAGAAAATTCTAAATCTTTTCTAAAATTTTGAATTTCCAAATTTTTTGACCTCTTGAATGAGTTGAAGTTTTTGAACTTGGTAACAATGGACTACATAAAAGGTTGTGAAGTAAAGTCTATTCTCAAGACTATTTTGAGTGTATTATATTTCGAACTTTAAGTCTCATTTAGCTTCAGTAGATTCCAAGTTCATATAGCTTGTAGCCTTGTACAACTTCTATTTTTCTACATAGCATATAGATTGGTTTTCTTTATGTTTATATTTCAATTTGGAGATGGACAAAAGACAAATGTAGGAATAGTGGATTTCCTTGAAGAGGGCGACCACTCAACATTAGGCCATTGGATAGTGAGGTAGGATAGTATTATTTTGAAACCACTAGAAAGGTAGGGAAAGCATGCCATTTGTGGGTATGAAAATATAAATCATGCCAATGTGAAAGGGCAGCTAGACTTTGTCCATAGCTGCTACAAATTCTGAAATATCCAACACCTGATAGGATATTTACTTACTGAATTTTTCCTATTTGAATTTTTGATCTAGGGTTTTAACCAGGAAAAACAAACACAGATATTTGCAAATAAACCAATTTTTTAACAGTTGCAGGTAATTAACATCCAGGTTTTATTAATATTTCAGGAAATACATAAATTCATACCTAGATAACAACTTATGATCTTGAAAGCTCTGTAACCTGAAGGATGATCTCCAAGAAATTGATGAAGCTCTATGATAAACTCTGAAATAAGATTATCTCTCAAAATGTCCTTGGGTGATCTTCCACACCTGTAGACATTGTCCTCTCCGAGGTTTTCATCCTCAAGAGAGCTTGAATCTACAAACTACTAACAAACCCTTGCTACAGCTCTTCTCCAATTTTCTCCAAACAAAAATAATAATCCTGAATTTTCAAAATGCCCTTCAAATGCCCTTCAAATGCCCTTTTATAATATTCAATTTGCATTTGACTTCATCTCATTTCATTTACTTTTCCCTCCTCTTTGGTGCACAACTTCTAATATAAAGTATACTTTAAAAGCATTAAAATCCCCTTTAAATCAAGTCCTCATGTCTCCCTTAAAATTGGCACTTAAGTCTATACCATAAAGTGCACATTAAAATCATTTATATCCTTTTAATATAAAGTCCCCTTTTAATATATTTTAATAACTTTATTATTTGGTGTTATTAATATTAAATGCATAGGACCAAATTAACCCATATAACTGCAGGATATAATTATGCCACCATGCCAGATATAAACATTCAGCCAATTGACCATACCAGTGGCTTACTATAAAAAGTAAGTATGCATCAAAGTCTCCTAATGGCCTCTGGAAGGACGTACCACAAATAAACTGGGATGAAGAGCTGAAGAAAACTGAAACAAGCACCAAAGGGTCTATTGTTGAACCAAAGACTACCCTCAAAAGGGTCCCATGAACACTCTGTTAGCCTACGAGGACCAGTTAGTAGACTAATTGTTGTGCCTGACCACTGCCTAAGAAAAGGGCACATTACAAATTCCTTGCTATGATTGTTGTAAGTCAATTGTAGCTTCTTGGTTAAACCCATTGCTACAATTTCGTGGAAAAAAATTGTTACTAGTTCCTTAAAGTATATTATTGGCATGTAATATGCTCATTCTTGACTATCATATTAATATAAGTCTTAGTAAATGCAACTAGCTCAAACTTTGATGCAAACATACAATGACGTAAGCCCTTGTATTTGAAGATGAATTACATTTTGAAGCATTGTGATCAAAGTTAAAAAGGCTTATCATTGATATTTTTACGTTCTACAAAGTTAAACAATCACATATTCCATGACTCTAATATTCTTTCATAGTAGCTTCCATTTTTTAATGGGATCAAAAGGTTATCTAGAGCAAATGTTGAAGTAAATATTTTATGTTGGATAAACAAAAGATACTATACACCTGTAGTGATTTCCTAGCAAAGTAGGAGGTATTATTGGAGGGGCCCTCTCTTGTGGCTGCTCGTGTATGGGTTATTGACATTTAAATGTCTTCGTAGTTTCCTTTTATAGATTAAATCATGTTACACTATTCGTATTAGGTATTCAACATCAGTATTTTGTTATAGTAAACAATTGAATGCTATTACATTTGAAAGGCCAGCGGTACATGGTTTTTAATGTTGAAATAAAAATCTGTGTTTTATACAATGGTGAATTAGGCTACAAATGACACCTGTCTCTTAAAAATATGGCATGTGTGTCAAAATTTTAGTTAAAATGTGAACCTATTTAAATATTCTTCTCATGTACAACCTTTGTCCTAATTGAAATATGGGGATTACAATTCTTTATTTTTCTTCCTCTAGTTCTATGATTTTTTACTCAATATTTATCAATTCAAAAATTTTCATACAATATTGGCATAACTGAAATATGGGGATTACAATTCTTTATTTTTTTCCGCTAATTCTATGATTTTTCACTCAATATTTATCAATTGAAAATTTTTCATACAACATTGGTATAACTTTAATGGCCATAGTTATTGCATTTCAATTGGTCTTGCTTTTGCTATCTTACTAAACCAATTTCATGATCTGTAGATTGGACCGATTCCAATTGATGATGACTTGGGAAAGGAGGTGGTAAGTAGATTTACAACAGATATGAAGTCAAATAAAGAGTTCTACACAGATTCCAGTGGACGAGATTTCTTAAAGAGAGTAAGTTATTTACCATAAGTATAATTGAAAAAGAAGGTTTATTTCCCAATTTTCATCTAATAAATCTCTCTGAAGTGAAATATGTGTTTTCGAGAGAGGTAAATCTCTTTAATTATGCTTTCTATACGATTGCATAAATGTTCTTTTCAATGAGAGGTCGTTTAAAGTGACATTTGTATCAGGTTCATGGTTAATTATTGTGTATTTTTCAGTATGGAATGTTTTCTGAGTGATTGAGTCATGTATTTTTGCATGTTTCAGAGATCATGTTATGTTATTGAATTTGAAAATGTGAACGACTGTGTCGAGAAGATTCTCAAAACTTAGAAACTATGATCTGGACTAATTTCAGATTGCTAATAACTTTTCTTCATTGTACAGAATATTAATTGATATTTAATGTAAAAGATCACAAACTTACATAAAATGACTGAGGCAAGGCTGAAATGAGCGATTTACAATATAGTTCTTTTCTAATGGTTTCTGTTTCTTTAGTTAGATCTGTTGAAACTTAGTGTGAAATCCTTTACCCAACAAGGTATTCGATTTCAAAGCTCCATGAAGTTACATATTCCTCATTAATTTATTGAGGAAAACATGAAGACAATAGATGGACATGATATGAAACCAATTCAAAGCAGCATAGGAAACATAATAACATTCTGAAAAATAGCTTTCTTGAAGGAATGATGTTAAGCATGAGAGCATGGAACTTCTCAATGACATTGCTCCTGCCATTTGAGTACCTCAGTTTTTCATTCATTTGAGAAATAATCTTATACATCTTTTATTTAAGAAAAATTGACTTTTACAAAGGACAAAATGAACCAAAAATTTGTTTTTTGCAAAGAACAAACTGAACCAAAACACACACACACGCACACATGCACGCACATGCACACGCACACATGCGCACACATGCACATGCACACAGCGCACGCACGCACACACACACACACAAAATTCTATCTGTATATGAACATGCAATAGTCATTATATTGATTAGAAATTTGTGCACTTCAGACTCATCCATGTAACATGTAGATTTATTGATATCCTCATTTTAATTATAAATAAGCAATATAAATGGAGAAGACAGGAGGGCTACTTATAGTGACTGATGGTTATCTGGAAGAGGTCCCTCTATATCTTGTGCTTAGCTGTGTCTGCAATCTCATGTGTGCCGACTAGCATTTGATAGAGAAAATATTTTACTCAGCTATGTCCTGCTATCCCATATTTCAAAGCAGAGACCTGTGTGGATTTGCATTTGCCTTTGAAGAGTGGGTTTTTGTTACTAAGGCTTGTGAGCTGTTTGTTCATGGAAACCTCATTGTTCTCTTCTGTCAAAGGTTCTGATTTTATGAAGTGTTTTAAACTTATGCCAGGCTAAAGTACTGGAAAACTAAGGAGTCTCTGGTGCTATATTCAAATATTATTTTACAATGAAATAGGCACCCAACGGAGTTTACATTTTGCTGCAACAAAGAGACGAAATGTAAATATTAACTGATTTTAGTTGAAATATGTTTCATTGTGAACTTGTCCTTGTTTAGTTAAGATTATGCTCAGTTTACTGTTGAAACAGATGAAAGAACATATTAGCTACTTTACTGAGGGTATAAATTGAAAATTGCTGGTCTGATGGAATATATTGTAAATCTCTGCATATCATATATCAAACAGGGAGTTTCAGTTTTCTTTCCAATGATGCTGTGACAGAATTTCAATTCAACATTGAACAGATGTGGATGGATGCTGTTATGATCTTATACATAATCTTCATATGTTGAATGCTGCAGATAAGGAACTACCGAACAGACTGGAATTTAAGTGTACATGAAATAATAGCTGGAAACTATTACCCTGTGAGTTAAGAATTCCCTTGCCTCTTGTCCAAAATTTGAATTTTTTAATGCTTCCATATTATAGTTAATGTGATTAAAACTTTTTTTTATACATGATGATGAGAAGTCTCTGGTACTGATTGGTCATATGACATGGATTTAGAATTTTGAATTATGATCCCAAATATTTAAGATAAAGGCCTCATAGGAATAGGGAAATGATAAGTAGATTTGGTTGTTGAAATCAACTTTGTAATCAGTTTCAAATTTTTGTTTCAAAGAATGCTGAAAATAGCTTTGAAAGACCCTACTCAAGAGACTATATCACTTCTAGAGAGGGACCTCATAATATTCACGGGACTTTACAACTTAAGCAGTAGTATAACATCTCAGGAATAACTGAATGAAAAGCTTCTGCAATAAGAGAAAAAGCAAGAAACTTCATGTAAGAATGTGGGGAAAATAAACAATAGAAAATGCAAGGTTATTTTGAATTGTCTCTTTTCTCTTCAATGTAGTCCAGTGATGGGAAAAAAATAGTTGAACTATGTTTGCAGTGTTCCTTTTTCTCTTGAATGCAGTCTGAGTGATGGAAAGAAATGGTTGAACTGGGTTTTCAATTTTTCAGTGTTCAACTCTTGGGACACATGCATAGCCCATTGGCTGTCTGTTCAAAATATATAATCATAATTTTTTTTTTTAAAAGCTAAACACAATATATTATTATGAAAAATGGCCTGGATTCCTGGAATATTTTTCTACTTTTTAAAATTACAGCCTGATGTTGCTAAAATTTAAATGGTTTCCAAGTTCAAAGATCAAGCTTGACACTGTTCAGAATGAAAAATAATGAGAACACTTTTGTTAAGTGACAGAATACATAATATAAATAATTCATTTTTTAAATACCTGAAATTTATTTATTCTATTTAATGTCTGGGAGAACGAGGTCAACATTGAATTGGTAACCTCTGCATTAGCATCCATCCTCTCTGCAGTATTAACATTGCTGTTGCATTCAGTGTCGCTGCCCTCTCATGACCCTGCCCCCACCTCTGTCCCTAGATCTCTCCCTTCTCCCTCTGTCCATCCCACTATCTCACTCAATTTTGCAAAATTTTTCATCCTTATAACTCTTCATCAAGTTATTAATGAAGCTTTATCCCTTGAAAGAATACCTTTTTTTTCCCAAAATATAGTTGGGGAAAATTCACGCTTTCCTTAAATTTAAAGCTACTAATAAAGCCTAATATTAAATGTGCAGCTGAATCTAGGGATATACTTGAAAGACAATGACACAGAATTTTCTTTGCTTGTTGACCGTGCTGTTGGAGGCTCAAGTGTTTCTGATGGGGAGCTAGAGCTGATGCTTCATAGGTCAGTTATGACCGGTTTGCATTGAGTTATGTATTTTCTTTTAAACACTGTTTTTTGGTTGACCTAGCTTGCATTGTACATTTTCAGGCGGTTACTCCATGATGATAACAAGGGTGTTGCTGAAAACTTGAATGAAACTGTTTGCTTCAATAAAAATAGGACATGTGAAGGCTTAACTGTAAGTACTGCCTTCCTATTCATAATTGTTTTCTTATTTTTGTACTTACATTAGTAAAACTAGATAAACACATTTCTACTTGAATACTGTAACACTAAGGATGATAGGACTCTCAAGTTATGTAGCAAACATATAGACACGAGGCTGCAAATAAGATAAGATATTCTAAAAGCAACCTTCGATGAGTACACTACTTGATAATTATTATAGCTCAACTATGGAGTTAGAGGTCTAGTAGAAACTAGGCCTAAATAATAGAACATGAAGTAATAAAGAAACAAGTTAGTTGAATATCCACTGGCGAGTTGCATATGTTAATGGGACTCAGAAATACATTAAGCACCATTAGAAAATAGCTAGGGAAAAATAATCCTAAGATATGAAAGTAACTAAAAAAGCAATGAAGTCATATATTATTGGGTTTTATGGTCAAACCCCAAGCCATAAGACCTAAATATAGTGAAAATTTCTATGTGAGCGAAGTACCTCTTAATGAAACACAAATCTGGTGAAGATCATTGGAGTTCAAGAATGGAAAACCAACAATGTCACATGTGTGTAGCAAGGCTTGGGCTGGAAAGGAAAACCGGCATAGTCATCATCTAACACTATGAGAGGGCTGGTAATGTGGCACTACCTTAATTACTTGAGCTGTAAGAGAGGTAGGATAAAACTTAGAAGTCTCTTACCATCAAAACAAAGCATATGCACGGCCTGTAGAATGAAGGTGGAAATGTTGGACCATTATGTAGTAATATGCAAGGATGATCATCATCTCACCGACTTTCCTACCTTTTGTGTAGATGTGTACTCTCCAAACGTTTCTTAACACTTATAAAATTTGTGACAAATTGGAAGGAGGTAATTAATTTGGTACTCTTGAGTTCCCCTATACAGCCCTATGCCCAAAAGTGAAGCCTTTGAAGAAAAGGGTCATATACCTTTTTGATCATGGTAGCAAAAGAAAGTCAGAAACAAACTACTTTACTAACTAAATTAACAATAATATCAAAAGGAAATGAGACGTGAACTGCCTTACTCTCTAAATTGACAAGTGTAGAACCCTTGAATATAAAGTGCTCCACATTCTTTACCTCCTAGAGGGAACAAAGATGACAAATACTTTCAATGTGTAGAATGTGGTGATCCATCTCAACTTTGAACTAGTAGGAGCACATCTTTAAATTTCCAAAGGGGATCCTTGAGCCATGCGACCAATGTTGTAGATGTTTAGGTCAAGTGATGGTGACATCGACAATTTGTAAGAAGTGTTAGCATTTTCATTAGCACCTTTCACCACGACACAAAATGCAATAGATGTGTGGTAAAACCACTCTTCAAATTAAAAAAAAAAAAACATAAAAATAGACAATATGTACATGCAATTTACAATCTTTACAATGATTTTTGGGGTGGATCACATTCATGTTGAATAAGATGTAAATGTATCTTTTTGGTTTTTCCTAGAGAAAAATGTTAAGATACTCTTTCTCAACATTCGGTAGAAGATTTTATGTTTTTGCGACTTGAATGGAATCCCTATTGCTACATGCTTGTGTTGTTTGGATAAATGTGGAGACTAAACAATGCAAGTACACAAATGGAGTTGAATAAGTGAACACATATACATTAACACTATGGTTAAATATGGTTTGGTAAAAAGCTACAATCTGCATCTTAGACCTCATCTACAATACAAAGCTTGCACATTTTCCTAATCAATTTAACACTTACCATGTACATAATGAGACATCTGAATAAACGTTCAAAATAAACATAGGTGTAATAAATATCATTGAGTAAATGAAAAAATCACGATTACATTGTATACTTGACGAATAGCAATTTCAACATAGTTCAAGCATGAAACTTATTGTTGATAGATCCAACTAAGTGCCAAAAGGAATTTATTTATACTGTTTTTAAAGCTATTGCATGAAAATAAATAAAAAGCTAACTACTACTACAAAAATAAATGATTGCATGAAAATGCAATTTTATTACAAAATATTATCCTCTAATACTAAAACTAAAACCATGCAACCTCTAGTTAAGCTATAGCTTGAATTTATTACAAACTATGACTTAATGCTCACATCTCTCACATTGGCAAGAGGTCTAAAAATAAATGACTCATGCTATAAATAGTGAATTCTTAAAATAGTGGAAGGCTAAAAATAGCACAAGCTCCTTATGCAAATCATAGAGACAACTAAAAATAACATAGGCTATAATTAGCCTCAATTAAAAGTAGAAAATCCCAAAATATGTTGGTTTTGAAAATGGTGACAGCTAAAAATAGGCATTTGGATAGACCACAATTACAAGACTTGTTGGGACTCGCCTAGACTTGGTGAGTCTTAAGTAGAGTTGACCAAATCAAGGCACAGGGACTCATGACCTGGTTATCCAATGAGTTTCGCTAGACTCACAGGACATGACGAGTCTTGGTAGGTAGACTCAACCAAGTCTATGAAAATTAAGAGAAAAAGAATACAAAATTGAAAATGCTTAAATGTAAAAACATGAAAGTCAAGCATTATTTGAAGAATTTGGAGGGCATTGGGAGGATGGTTAAAAGTGCTAAATTTATGAAAAATGGCATGTGCTATGATTGTCTATGTGGTCTCAAAGGCTTTCATTTGGACTTGGTAATGGGGGCTTTGCCCCCTAACCTACCTTGTATCACGACCAGGAGTGCACTAGGGGCACTACCCCTAAACCTTTGTGAGGCACATTGCCCCTCAATCCCACTAGGGGCATAACCCCCAAAACCGTACTCTAGTTTTAAAACAAATAAAGAAAATAATTTTGGGCCATGTTGGATGGAAGAGCAATGTTTTTTAATTCTTTCAACATATTCTCAATTAGATTCCTAATAATTAAATTACATTTATACTTATGGTTTTTTAAGTCAAACCCTATCCTAAGTAATGCTCCTAAGGTTGTAGTAATGTTCACAAACTTGTTTGAGATACTAGTGCATAGCTCCACTTAGAGCTAGCAATGTTGAGTTGAGGGATACAAGTGCCTTTCTACCATGATTCATGACTCCACTTTTTTTTTTTCACACCTAAAACACTTGACAATATTTATATATTTAAAAATGTTGTTTCTTTTAGTTGAAATCCACTTTCATACTCGTGTGATTGATATATACTTGCGTATGTGGTCAAAGTAGCTTCTATTTGATTAGTTTCTTGTGCCTTTAAAGTTTATTTATTGAATAGTGCATGATAAAGTTTTAAATTCTTAAAAATCTCTATATATCTTGTTTTTTTGAATTTGTTGTGTAATGTCCCCATTTTGCAAGCATCAAAGTTTGGTGGATTTAGCCTATTCCTGACCCTTGTAGGCTAATATATCTCGATAGAGGGTCCCATGTGGCAGTTACTTTATGATTAAAGACATTACTCTTTAGCTGGATTCAGGTTTTGGCCTTTGCATAGGTTATTTGACTCAGATTGGCACACTTACTATTTATAGTAAGTTACCATTTTGGGAGAGTTGGGGTTCCTATTAATAGAAAGACATCTGAGCAGAGCATATTGGCAGCGTCGACCTTGATTGGGCCTTTGCAGCTATTTCTAAACTAAGTTTCACATACTTACTATTTATAGTAAGTCACTGTTCAGGGTTTCTATTTTTAGATGGGCATTCGATCACATGGAGAACAGGGAGAGTCAACCCCTGGCTCAGACGGCTTAGCAATCAGACAAGTACATTAAGAGATATTAAAGTTTAAGTGACTTAAGTGATTTATTTAATATTTTAATATTATTATAAATTTATAAAGTAACTTTATAATAATAAAGTCAATTTAATATAATAAAGTGTGTTAAGTGAATAATTTAATGTGGGAATAAATATTTTATTCCACATAGCAAGGAACGTGTTTGAGCTCTCCTAAGGAAAGAATATAAAGAGAGGTAAGAGCTCATTCTCAGCATCTAGTTGATGAATATTGTTTCATTGATTTTTATTGTGGAGCCTAGGTCTTTCGCATTTTTCTTTTTGTCATAGGAAACGAAAACTTCCTATTGATAACATAAATGAGGGAGTGAAATATCTCTTGAAGGGTTGCAATTGAGGAGGATAATTCAGTCCTTTCATTTGTGCAAATTGGTGAAGTTTCACAAAGGGTTTTGAAGATTATTACTTGCAGATCACAATTGTTGTTAAGCTGCTACAGTGGCGTGAATAGTGATCCGCTGTAGCAAAGGGTTTTGAAGATTATTACTTGCAGATCACAATTGTTGTTAAGCTGCTACAGTGGCGTGAATAGTGATCCGCTACAGTGATCCACTACAGTAACTTAGTGCATCATTCAAAGCATTCTCAGCCTAGGCGTGAACTCTCTAGTTTGGAGACATTTTGGAGTTGGTGGTCTTCATATATTTGGCATAGAGGAGGTTGAAATTCCATGCATATTCATCATACCAGCACCCAGATTTTATTTATCAGTCTTTTCCAGTAAGTAAACAGCAAGAGGGAGCCACGATTATACACACATCTTCCTTATGTGGCATCGATTGTCACTTAAGATGGGAGCTTTCAATGTTTAGGAGTTGGGAGATGAGGTCTAGGGCGATTTGAGGGTCATTGGTGACCAAAAAATAAACAATAAGTTACAAGGTTTTGATTACCATCAACAGGGACGACTAGAGCGTGGGGGCGATTTCATCTTAGAAGTGGCAATAAAAATCAGATAAAAATTGAGAAGAATCGCTGGTCATTGGAGAGGCTGGGCGCTACCTTCTAGGAGACATATCTACCTCACATTAGAAGAAACAAATTTATTACTGAAGCAGCCATTAACTCCAGGTTTTCATATTTGGTGCTTTTTGTATTTGATTCGTCATTTTATGATAGCATATCTTGCTGACTTCATCAGCATCATTTAGCGTAGTAATTAGAAGTCATTGCATAGATCATTTCATGATATTGGCAAGCTGCTGTAGATGATATTTGTAATTAGATTTGGGCATGGTAAAAGATTTACATTGTAAGCCAAGAGTCTTGGCATGATTACATAGTCACATATTTTAGAAATTGCATTTCAATAAAGGAGTCAAGATTTGGAGTCCCATATTCCATGTAATGATCATTTAAATAGTCCCTTAGTAGATTGCATGCCAATTGTTTAACATAATGTCAATTGGCTGTAGGTGCATACTTTCACACTTAGAAGTCATTGATATGCATTGTAGATGATTTATAGAAGTCATTCTTGCCTTTGGATTTTAATTTATGCATAGTAGTATTGAATTTCAAGCATTGGAAGCATTCAATAATCAATTTTCAAAGAACATATCAGACTGATAACTCAGACCAGCAAGTTGAAAGTTTGCATTCGAATTGTTTGACAAAATTTCAAGGTAACAAAGATGAGTTTTTGAGTCAGCTTAGGCTAGGCTCATCACAGTGGTATCAGAGCCATGATCTTGCCATCCTGTGAGGTTCATGAGGACAAGATTGGAGAAATGAAATCAATGCAGGAACTCTTGACAGAGCTCATGCAGGCAGTTAAGGACTATGAGAAAAGTGTGACTAGGTTTTTTGATTCTTTGTCTGCAAAGAAAAAGAAATCAAGCACTAATGCCAATACAGGTGCAGTTGGTACAGATGGGATGAGTGGATTGGTTGAGAGCTGCAGAGGACCACATGTTGCACTGGGTTCTCTTGAGATTAGCTCCATGATAGATGGTGTAGGGCCGATTATTGTTAGGTCTTGTGACATGGTAGTTGATTCACCATAGAGTTGTGTGACAAATCATGACACTACTCCATCTTCTTCACAGGATATATGCAGAGTATCATCTAGTGGGGAGATTGGTTCACATGTTGATTTGTTTCCCTCCCTTGGAAGAAAATCAGTCATTTCATCCCATGTAGTTAATTATGATCGGCAGCTTGTTGAACATTTCCAGGAGTACAATTCAATTTATTGTTCTAGAGATTCAAAGATGGATGATTTAGATTAACATGAAGTGATTTTGTAGTTTGTGAATAATCCATTATTTGAGTTTGATGATGGTTCGATCTATGATAATCCGCTCTTCAAGTTGGAAGTTGATCACACACCTAGTACTAGTTCAAGGTTGAGCGATAATCGCAGTGTTTGGGATCTTTCCAGTGCATCGGGATTCCAAACAGGGCTCACGAAGGAGTTTAATAATGTGTACACGGTCAGGAATGCTTACAGTTTTTCCTTTGATCCACCTGTACATGATTTGTATTCAATGCACAATTCTTGTGCACATGATGATTCTACTTGCACAGTCAAGGGAAGCAAATCATTTATGTGCTTAGAGTTACCATCCGCAGAAGGTGAGACTAGAGGCTGCAAGTTCCCGACTGAATTGTGTGTAGGGGATTACTTGTAGAATCAGAGGTTGGATTTCCATCATGCTAGTGTGTGCTTGACAGAGTTTGCTACTTCTAGGTTTCATGGAGGTTGTAGTGGAAGTGGACATGATGGTTTTGTTAGTAATCACATCTCTGGGAGTTTCAGAGGGATTGCTGAGAGATGTTGTGTTGCAAATGCTTCCCAATATCCTTAATTCATTATGATGCATGGATGTGAGTACCGTTTATATTGGGATGCAGGTGGCGACAAGATTGGTACTGTATTTTGGATGGGTCCCAGTGGATTGCTTCACCACTTCTGGCATGGTGAAGTTGAGATCAGAGTAGCGCAGAGCAAGTCAGAGGGTATTAGGCATGGCAAACTTCCATTCCGGGTTTGCGATCCAGGGATATTTTGCGCAACTATGTTTATGCTGGTAATACAGGAGTTAGTTAGAGATGTGTGGGACATTTAATAGTTCTTCTTTTGGGCCTTCCAAGGATTGGAGTTTCTTTGTAGTGAAGATTGCTATGAGACAAGCAATTTCAAGGAGGGAAGATTGTAATGTCCCCATTTTGCGAGCATCAAAGTTTGGTGGATTTAGCCTATTCCCAGCCCTTGTAGGCTAATATGTCTAGATAGAGGGTCTCGTGTGGCAGTTACTCGGTGATTAGAGACATTACTCTTCAGCTAGATTCAGGTTTTGGCCTTTGCATAGGTTATTTGACTCAGATTGGCACACTTACTATTTATGGTAAGTTACTATTTTGGGAGAGTCAGGGTTCCTATTAATAGAAAGACACTTGAGCAGAGCATATTGGCAGTGTCGACCTTGATTGGGCCTCTACAGCTATTTCTAGACTCAGTTTCACATACTATTTATAGTAAGTCACTGTTCAGGGTTTCTATTTTTAGACGGGCATCCGATCACATAGAGAACAGGGAGAGTTGATTCCTAGCTCAGACGGCTTAGCAATCAGACAAGTACATCAAGAGAAATTAAAGTTTAAGTGACTTAAGTGATTTATTTAATATTTTAATATTATTATAAAGTTATGAAGTAACTTTATAATAATAAAGTCACTTTAATATAATAAAGTGCGTTAAGCGAATAATTTAATGTGGGAATAAATATTTTATCCCACATTGGTCAGGAAGGTGTTTGAGCTCTCTTAAGGAAAGAATAAAAAGAGGTAAGAGCTCATTCTCAACATCCAGTTGATGAATATTGTTTGATTGATTTTTATTGTGGAGCCTAGGGCTTTCACAGTTTTCTTCTTGTCATAGAAAACGAAAACTTCCTATTGATAGCATAATTGGTGGAGTGAAATATCTCTTGAAGGGTTGCAATTGAGGAGAGGATAATTCAGTCCTTTCATTTGTGCAAATTGGTGAAGTTTCACAAAGGGTTTTGAAGAGTAGTACTTGCAGATCAAAATTGTTGTTAAGCTGCTACAGTGGCGTGAACAGTGATCCACTACAGTAACTTGGTCCATCATTCAAAGCATTTTCAGCCTAGGCGTGAACTCTCTAGTTTGGAGACATTTTGGAGTTGGTGGTCTTCATATATTTGGCATAGAGGAGGTCAAAATTGCATGCATATTCATCATTCCAGCACCTTGATTTTATTTATCAGTCTTTTCCAGTCAGTAAACAACAAGAGGGAGCCACGATTATACACACATCTTCCTTATGTGGCATCGATTGTCACTTAAGATGGGAGCTTTCAATGTTTAGGAGTTGGGAGATGAGGTCTAGGGCGATTTGAGGGTCATTGGTGACCAAAAAAAAAAACAATAAGTTACAGGGTTCTGATTACCAGCAGCAGGGACGGCTAGAGCATGGGGTTGATTTCATCTTAGAAGCAGTAATAAAAATCAGATAAAAATTGAGAAGAATCGCTGGTCATTAGAGAGGCTGGGCGCTACCTTCTAGGAGACATATCTACCTCACATCAGAAGAAACGAACTTATTACTGAAGCAACCATTAACTCCAGGTTTTCATATTTGATGCTTTTCGTATTTGATTCGTCATTTAATGATAGCATTTCTTGCTGACTTCATCAGCATCATTTAGCGTAGTAATTAGAAGTCATTGCATAGATCATTTCATGACATTGGCAAGCTGTTGTAGATGATATTTGTAATCGGATTTGGGCATGGTAAAAGATTTACATTGTAAGCCAAGAGTCTTGGCATGATTGCATTGTCACATATTTTGGAAATTGCATTTCAATAAAGGAGTCAAGATTTGGAGTCCCATATTCCATGTAATGATCATTTAAATAGTCCCTTAGTAGATTGCATGCCAATTGTTTGACATAATGTCAATTGGCTGTAGGTGCACATTTTCACACTTAGAAGTCATTGATATGCATTGTGATTTCTTTTTCTTTGTAGACAAAGAATCAAAAAACCTATTCGCACTTTTCTCATAGTCCTGAACGGCCTGCATGAGCTCTGTCAAGAGTTCCTGCATTGATTTCATTTCTCCAATCTTTTCCTCATGAACCTCACAGGATGGCAAGATCATGGCTCTGATACCACTGTGATGAGCCTAGCCTAAGCTGACTCAAAAACTCATCTTTGTTACCTTGAAATTTTGTCAAACAATTCGAATGCAAACTTCCATCTTGCTGGTCTGAGTTATCAGTTTGATATGCTCTTTGAAAATTGATTATTGAATGCTTCCAATGCTTGAAATTTAATACTATAAATGCATAAATTAACATCCAAAGGCATGAATGACTTCTGGTGCAGTTGGTACAAATGGGATGAGTGCATTGGTTGAGAGCTATAGAGGACCACATGTTGCACTGGGTTCTCTTGAGATTAGCTCCATGACAGATGATGTAGGGCCGATTATTGTTAGGTCTTGTGACATGGTAGTTGATTCACCAGAGAGTTGTGTGACAAATCACGAAACTACTCCATCTTCTTCATAGGAGATATGCAGAGTATCATCTAGTGGGGAGATTGGTTCACATGTTGATTTGTTTCCCTCCCTTGGAAACAAATCAGTCATTTCATGCCATGCAGTTAATTATGATCGGTAGCTTGTTGAACCATTCTAGGAGTATGATTCAATTTATTGTTCTAGAGATTTAGAGATGGATGATTTAGATCAACATGGAGTGATTGTGCAGTTTGTGAATAATCCATTATTTGAGTTTGATGATGGTTCGATCTATGATAATCCGCTCTTCAAGTTGGAAGCCGATCACACACCTGGTACTAGTTCAGGGTTGAGCGATAATCGTAGTGTTTGGGATCTTTCCAATGCATCAAGATTCCAAATAGGGCTCATAGAGGAGTTTAATAATGTGTACACGGTGAGGAGTGCTTATAGTTTTTCCTTTGATCCACCTATACATGATTCGTATTCAATGCACAATTCTTGTGCGCATGATGATTCTCCTTGCGCAGTCAAGGGAAGCAAATCATTTATGTGCTCAAAGTTACCATCTGCACAAGGTGAGACTAGAGGCTGCAAGTTCCCGACTGAGTTGTGTGTAGGGGATTACTTGGAGGATCAGAGGTTGGATTTCCATCATGCTGGTGTGTGCCTAACAGAGTTTGCTACTTCTGGGTTTCATGGAGGTTGTAGTGGCAGTGGACATGATGATTTGGTTAGTAGTCACATCACTGGGAGTTTCAGAGGGATTGCTGAGCGATGTTGGGTTGCAGATGCTTCCCGATATCCTTACTTCATTATGATGGATGGATGTGAGTATCGTTTATATTGGGATGTAGGTGGTGACAAGATTGGTACTGTGTTTTGGATGGGTCCTAGCGGATTGCTTCACCACTTCTGGCACGGTGAAGTTGAGATCAGAGTAGCGTAGAGGAAGTCAGAGGGTATTAGGCATGATAGACTTCCATTCCGGGTTTGGGATCCAGGGATATTTTGCGCAACTATGTTTATGCTGGTGCAACAAGAGTTAGTTAGAGATGTGTGGGACGTTTTATAGTTCTTCTTTTGGTCCTTCCGAGGACTGGAGTTTCTTTGCAGTGAAGATTGCTTGGGGACAAGCAATTTCAGGGAGGGTGGATTGTAATGTCCCCATTTTATGAGCATCAGAGTTTGGTGGATTTAGCCTATTCCTGACCTTTGTAGGCTAATATGTTTGGATAGAGGGTCCCGTGTGGCAGTTACTCGATGATTAGAGACATTACTCTTTAGCTAGATTCAGGTTTTTTCCTTTGCACAGGTTATTTGATTCAGATTGGCACACTTACTATTTATAGTAAGTTACTATTTTGGGAGAGTCAGGGTTCCTTTTAGTAGAAAGACACCTAAGCAGAGCATATTGGTAGTGTCGACCTTGATTGGGCCTCTGCAGCTGTTTCTAGACTCAGTTTCACATACTATTTATAGTAAGTCATTGTTCAGGGTTTCTATTTTTAGACGGGCATCCGATCACATGGAGAACAGGGAGAGTCGACTCCTAGCTCAAACGGCTTAACAATCAGACAAGTACATCCAGAGATATTAAAGTTTAAGTGACTTAAGTGATTTATTTAATATTTTAATATTATTATAAAGTTATAAAGTAACTTTATAATAATAAAGTCACTTTAATATAATAAAGTGCGTTAAGCGAATAATTTAATGTGGGAATAAATATTTTATCCCACATTGGTCAGGAAGGTGTTTGAGCTCTCCTAAGGAAAGAATAAAAACTGAGGTAACGATGCATTCTCAGCATCTAGTTGATGAATATTGTTTCATTGATTTTTGTTGTGGAGCCTAGGGCTTTTGCAGTTTTCTTCTTGTCATAGGAAACAAAAACTTCCTATTGATAGCATAACTGAGGGAGAAAAATATCTCTTGAAGGGTTACAATTGAGGGAGCCATGATTATAGACAAGTCTTCCTTATGTGGCGTCGATTGTCGCTTAAGATGGAAGCTTTCAATGTTTAGGAGTTGGGAGATGAGGTCTATGGCGATTTGAGGGTCATTGGTGACCGAAAAATAAACAATAAGTTACAGGGTTCTGATTACCAGAAGTAGGGACGGCTAGAGCATGGGGGTGATTTCATCTTAGAAGCGGCAATAAAAATCAGATAAAAATTGAGAAGAATCATTGGTCATTGGAGAGGCTGGGCGCTACCTTCTAGGAGACATATCTACCTCACATCAGAAGAAACAAATTTATTACTGAAGCAGCCATTAACTCCAGGTTTTCATATTTGATTCTTTTTGTATTTGATTCGTCATTTTATGATAGCATTTCTTGCTGATTTCATTACCATCATTTAGCGTAGTAATTAGAAGTCATTGCATAGATCATTTTATGACATTGGCAAACTGCTGTATATGATATTTGTAATCAGATTTGGGCATGGTAAAAGATTTACATTGTAAGCCAAGAGTCTTGGCATGATTACATTGTCACATATTTTGGAAATTGTATTTCAATAAAGGAGTCAAGATTTGGAGTCCCATATTCCATGTAATAATCATTTAAATAGTCCCTTAGTAGATTGCATGCCAATTGTTTGACATAATGTCAATTGGCTGTAGGTGCACGTTTTCACACTTAGAAGTCATTGATATGCATTGTAGATTATTTATAGAAGTCATTCATGCCTTTGGATGTTAATTTATGCATAGTAGTATTGAATTTCAAGCATTGGAAGCATTCAATAATCAATTTTCAAAGAACATATCAGACTGATAACTCAGACCAGCAAGCGGGAAGTTTGCATTCGAATTGTTTGACAAAATTTCGAGGGAACAAAGATGAGTTTTTGAGTCAGCTTAGGATAGGCTTATCACATGTTGAGTCTTTTCCAAGTTAGAGTGCTGAATCCAAACTCGAGGCAAAAACCAGCTTGCTGAGTCTAAGCCAAGTTCAAGTCTCGTAACATTGGGATAGATGGCTC
This sequence comes from Sequoia sempervirens, assembly GCA_007258455.2. Classification (NCBI taxonomy): domain Eukaryota; kingdom Viridiplantae; phylum Streptophyta; class Pinopsida; order Cupressales; family Cupressaceae; genus Sequoia; species Sequoia sempervirens. Next base: position 48,091 of record VDFB02100373.1, on the reverse strand, counting down.
TAGGTGACTTTGATGGTTCTATATGTTTTCCTTGATCATAACTAACCCTCTAAAAATGTTTGAAAGTATACTCATACATCCCTCCTTTGTATAGGCATATGATTCTTCTATTAGGCATGTGTACCACTAGATTGCAATCTAAACATACATGCTTTGTATTGTCACATGCTTGTTACTAGGGGTGTGCTTGCACACAAGACTCAAATTTTCCGAAATTTCTCACTCTTCAATGTGGCACGCTTTAATTCTTCAGCCTGCATCCATGCTTTCTCAAGGAATTTATAAGAGACCTTTGTATTGGCACACCCCTAAGCCAAGGCATGCACTTGGAGATTGGATACAAATTCCTTTAAGATTCAAATCCTTTGCAAAGCACATTTGAAAAATTTCTTAGGTTCCTTCAAACACAAATAAATGTTGACCTAATGTACAAGCGTGCACTTTCTACTAGATGCATGCCTATCCATTAAAAAAGTTTTCTTTCTGCAAGCTTTCTTTGTATTGGTGCACACCTTGATTGCGGCACACGCCTATGCATTGGTGGAAAGTTTTTGGTTTTAAATACAATTTTTCACTCCTTTATGTTGGCATGCATCTAATTCTTGGTGAATGCCCAAACACTACATCTGGTTTCAACTTTCATATGTGCCTAGATACATTCTTGCATGTGGTTTCAAACTCCATCGTGCGTCTATAAATTGACAATATTGGATCATTTGTAGAGGCGCATGCCTAATCCCTTAGCACATGCCTATACATTGTTGGCCAAATTTTCAAAAATAAATAAATCTATTATGGTGTGTGCTTAGGTCTTCTCACACACCTATAAACTAGCCTTGCAATTGGCAAATTTTTGCTAACTTGCATCTAGGTACTAAATTTCTTTTTTGGTTTTGGATGTTTGAAAACTTCACTCATTCAATTAAACACCTGCTTCATCTCCATTCCTTTGTGTGCACCTTTGAACTTGCTGAAACTATTCTTAGTATAGGCACACCTCTTTGAACTTGTTGAAAAAACCTTTAAGTATAGGTGTGGGTCTTTGTTTGTAGACGTGCTTGACTTTTTCCTTGCTTGATGCACTCTTGTGACTTTGACCTAAACATGATCTTTGTATAGGTGTGCAGCTTTAGCCATAGGCATGCCTATCCACTAGAAAAGTCTTTTAATCTTTGATGAGATCCCTTCTACTGGTGCATGTCTACTTCTTGGCATGCACTTGTACAAGAGATGAAATGTTTTTAATCATGATGAGATTGATTGTTTGTATTGATGTGTGCTTGAAGTCTCATGTGCGCTTGAAGTCCTAGTCATCTATTTTTGGATGCTTTGTATAGGCGTGTTGATGCTCTCAAGCGTGAGATTATACACTTACAAAAATTTGAAAATTTTCCCTCCTTTACTATGGTGTGCCTCTCAAGCTCTAGGTGCCCCTATCCATTAGTTCTACATTTAAGTTGCATTTGTTCCTCTAAGCGTGCAGTTCCATGATTCAATGAGAATAAAAAAAGGATGCTAGACAACATGACATAATAACATACAAATCTTGAAGGCTTCACACATAAGATAACATCAAAATTTGGCACAATACAAAATTTTTGCATGGGTACAACAAGTAGTATGTAGCATAAGAAACTAGCTTTGGACTAAGAGGGTGTGGAGGAGAAGTCCAAATGGCTTGAATGTACCCAAGAACCTAAAGTCCCATTTGGTAAGTGAATTACAAAGAGCACAAGAACTAAACACCAAAATACTGTAAACCTAGAATGTACTAAGGTGTCATGGAAATGAAAGATAGAAACAAGAATAAGATTGAGACAAAGATTTCATGTTGTCAAAGGGTTAAGAACTATCACAATTGCTACATAATAAATAAATAGAATAAATTTAATTAGAGAATGGATTACTATATATGATATGTGATACCATCTAAGAAACTTAGATTGCTCTAGTAAATAGCTGTTGTTGGCTGTATGATTGGATAGCATCTGTGTTACATGGGGACGTGCCCCTTGTCCCAAAAGCCACTATCCCCATCCCCAACCATCCTCGGGACGGGGGGACGCAAAGGGGACACTCCCCTATTGTCCCCGAATCAAGCAAATTTGAAGGAAACAGCAGGAAACGTTTCCAACTGATTAGGGACGGTTCCTTGTCCCTGGTACGGATTGGGGACGTTGGAAACATCACTCGTCGTACTGGGGACAACTAATCGTCCCTTGCAAACTGGGAGCTTTCTAAAGGCTGAAAACATTAAAAAATTCAAATTTTTTTAAATTTATTTCACCTTTTTGAGATCGTGCGAGGCCCATGAATTCTCCCAAGTCTAAATTTTTCCCTAAATTCCAAAGAAACAAAATATTGAATGTTATTTTCATTTTGAGTCTCAACTCTCATGGCTGAAGGAAGGCACGGGTTCTCACTTCTCTCTCATGCACCTGTGAAGAAGCAAAATGTTAGTGACTTTGATAATTTTGAGCCTTTAGATATTCATAGCTCCGACTGAGGCTTAATTTCATAGACTGTTGTGAAAACATTTCTCTTCTAGCAAACCCTTCTTTCTTCATAACTTTTCAACATCTACATGCCATCTTGATGCCTTCGTCCTGATATTTGAGTTTCACTTTAGCTTCACATTCTTCATGCCTTAGACAAATTTCATCTTCCTCAAGGGCATATCATCTTTGACAATATTAACCTTAACTGCATCTTTAAGAAATTCATTTCATCAGCTGGGTCGTTGGCGACTCTGATTTTATTCAACTCTGGCTCAAGAAGACTATCTTCATGAAGAATTTAAGCAAATTCACCTAGGCAATCAACTTCAAATTCATCAGCCAAGGAATTTTATTTCAACATCCTTTTCTCCTCTTGCCTTAGAAATTTTTTCTAAATTTTCCCTTTAGAAAATTCATCAATCCGGTGCCCATGGAAAATATTCATCTTGCAAGCCTTGGCGAAGTGTGGAAGACTTTAAAATCCATTCCTCATCACAGACGTCCGATACCCAGAAGAAAATTCCCTTCCGAAAGCGTTGAATTCATGTGTCTCCAAACGAAGGGGTACATTTAATTTTTGAATTTTAACCCTTAGAAAAATATTTCATCAACAATTTTATTCTTATTCTTCACATTTGGGCATACCTTCTTGCTCTGACTTGAAAACTTTTATCAACCTCACGAAGTTGGCACCTTCCAACATATTTCACAGCCAATTCATCCCTGCCACAGAAAATTTCATCACCCCTGTCAACTTGGGCGCATTTTCCCTAAGGAAGGAATTTAAATATTAACACTTAGAAAATATTTCATCATTTCATGTCCCAGTCTAGGCGCCATCAAGGGTCTAACTTTCAATTTTATACCATCTAGCCAAAAAAATCTCAACACATCCTCCTTTTAGTCTAGGCACATTTAAGCCTTCATGCTTTCACTTTGCTCTTGCCTTAGAAAAATTTCAAATCCTCCTCTTTCAAGTTTGGGCGCATTTACCTAGGCAAGCATCTAGTTTCATTGCCTTAGAAGAATTTTCAAGTTCCACTTAATCTTGGGCGCATATAGAGGTCTCAGCTATCACTTTTCACCACTTAGAAATATTTTCAATCACTCACCTTGATGCTTTGGGCGCATATACCACCCTGGACTTTCATTTTACTTGCCTTATTCAAATCTCAACCTAGGCGCATTTAGAGGGTTGCACTTTAAATTCCCATGCCTTAGAAAATTTTCAAAAATCCCCACTCCTCCTTCTAGGCGCATCTGAGGGGGCCTAATTTCAAATTTGAAATACCTAAAAAAAAATTCAAGTCCTCTTCACCTTTGATGGGCGCATTTACCTAGGCAAGCATCTAGTTTCATTCCCTTAGAAGAATTTTCACTTCATCTCCATGTTAAGGCGCATTTCTAGGGGTGAGCTTCCAATTTCCAATACTTAGAATATTTCTCCAAGCTCTCCATGCAAAGCAAAGTGCATTTAGGAGGGGATACTTTGAGTTTAAAACACTTAGAAACTTTTCTTGCCTTCATTCCTTGCTTGGGCGCAAATAGAGGATCAAGCTTTCAATTTACAATGCCTTAGAAATTTCTTTTGAGTCATCCTCTGTCCTCTAGGCGCATTTAGGGGGTGGGATCTTCTAGTTTCCCACACTTAAACTTTTTCAAGCTTCCTCCCAGGCAGAGGCACATTTGAGGGGTCCTCCTTCAAGTTTTCCATACTTAACTTTTTTCCAAGCTTCCTCCCAGGTAGAGGCGTACATGAGAGGGTGTACTTCAAGTTTCAAGGACTTAGAAAAATTCTCAACCACTTCTTCTTCTCCTTGGGCGCATTTTGATGCTGGAGCTTCAAATTTTGAGCACTTAGTAAAATTTTTACTAACTTCCCTTCAAGTTAAGGCGCATTTTAGAGTGTCAAGCTTCAAATTTCTCAGACTTAACTAAATTTCTCATGCTATCTCCTTCCAAGGGCGCATTTTCATGGGTGAGCATCAAGTTTTGAGGGCTTAGACAAATTTTCGTCCTTCTACCAGCTGAGGGCGCATTTTGGGGTAGGAGCAGGAATTTCTTTTTGGGAAATTTTTTTTTATCCTCCTGCCATTCTCATCGTGGGCGCATTTGATAGGGTGAGCAGGAATTTCTCCAGACTTAGAAAATTTCTCTGGCTTGCTCGTGCTTTACTATATTTAGTAAATCTCTGATTTTCATACCTCTGAAGCTCGGATCAATTCGAAATTTTAACCACAGGATCCTCATGACCTACTTAGCCTGTTCATACTGCCATCCCGAGCTGACCTGCTATTTATAGCATGTTTCTGAAGGTGGTTTACTATTTATAGCAACTATTCAATTTCATGACTTCCACAACTCCGTTTGGCTTGAAATTTGGATGCTGTGATCCTCATCGGGTGACTTGCCCGTTCACACTGGCGCCTGCTGCTGATTTACTATTTTTAGCCAGTTTTTGGAACGCCTTACTATAAATAGTAAGTGCTCCGATTGCCTTCAAATTTTACAGGTGGATAGCTCGAAAGATGCTGATTGTAGTGGTATACACCGGTTTTCGAGAATTCTGACTTTTTACCCCTCTTCTTGGGTTCCGAAGCTGGAAACCCTAATTTGACCTACATGCATATCAAATGACCTCCGTTTTTCCTCGTTTATGTTGCATTGCGATCAATTTGTGATTCTAAAGTGCTGGGAGGCGGCTGCCGAAATGAATTTGCTAAAAATAGTAAGTTGCTGAAAAAGTGATCATCTTCGTTTGCATGTCACATCACTACGTAGCTCTTGAAAAACCCATAAAGAAACACTCGACATGCGTTGAAAAGCCCCACATGCAAACCCTAAAAATAGCCTCTGAAGACGGCTCTTGAAAAAGTCTTGATCTTGGTTTGCATGTTATACCATCGCGAAGGTTTCAGAAAACCCAGAAGGAATCTCCAGACATGCATTGGAAAACTTCACATATAAACCCTAAAATCTGCTCTGGAAGCTGAATTTGCTAAAAATAAACAGTTGTCTGTTCTGGCTCAAAACTTGCATATGAGCAGCTTGACATGTTCTGGATGCGGTGTGACAATCGAAACTTCAAAAGTGCTGAGAGAACGCTCTGAATTGCACACTTACTAAAAATAGTAAGTTGCCAGAACTTGATGAAACTTTGTTGAGAACCTGCTAGAAGCATGCTGACAACAATGTTAGTCCTAGTTTTCAATTTATTCACTTCATTTGACTTCAAATTGACCAGAAAAGTGCAAACTCTAATTCTATAGGCCTGGCCAAAATTTCACGTTTAAGCTCACAGACGGGCACATCCCCAAAAAGCGGACAACAGAAAGAGACAGAAAGAGAGAGAGAGAGAGAGAACAAGAAAACTAACTAAAATCAAGCCTAAAGTTCGAAACGAAGCAAAAATTAGGGGGTCCCCATTTGCAATGGGGCGATGTGTGAAAAAGGTCACAACACTACTCCCACGATTTACTTACATATTGATATTGTTGTTATCAATTATTAATGTATTGACATATCTCTTTTCCCTCTCTCTGTCTATAATATATTAATAAATTTTGAAAAAGTCATATATATATATATATATATGTATTTTGTATGTCGTCATCCCCTACTGTCCCCTAAAAATGGCCCCCTAAGAATGTCCTAGAAACGCATCCCTAGCCGTCCCCCTGTCCCCATCCTCGAAACGCCGTGGAAATCATAATTGATGCTATGTAGGACCAAGAAGCTTATGATGTAGGTGTCCTTCAATGTCTATTAGACCAAATCATATCCATCAATACCAATAATGGCCATGAACCAAAATGCACATATAAGTAGAAAACTAGGAGCTATATAGAAAAGAAATCAGTCAACTGCCCAAATTTTCTTTACGGCAATTGACCTCATTATGGTGCAGCTACAACCAATCTTAAAGTGATAAAATGTTGACAAGAAAATAAGAAAAAACTCACAATCTTTAAAATAGAGAATTATGGTAGATGTCTAGTTTAGCGAAACATATTTCAATTTATAGAGAAAGGATCTAGAGGCCATTAGATGAAACTGTAACACCACTATCTTAGGATGAACTGATTTCATATGTTGGAAACTACACATGGAGCAATGTAATCCTATCTAGTCTTTAATGGACAAACATATTTTTATTTTTAAAGATTCTAGAGGTGATTAGATGAAACTGTAACACCACTTTCCTAGGATGAACTAGCTTGTATATTGGAAACTCCAAATGGAACATTTAATCATATCTATTCTCTACTTTATAAATCTGTGAATTTTTATAGCTCCATTATAAAGATAGAAGATTCAACTATTACTGATCTCAAAATAGTGAAATTTTGACAAGAAAATAAGACAAAAAGTAGAACACAATAATTTGGATAGAAAATTATGGTAGACATTCGGTTTGGCCAAACACTTTTATATTTATGAAGAATCTAGAGGCAATAGATGAAACTGTGAGACATTTGAATTTAGGACAAACTGGTTCATATGTTAAAAACTGAAAATGGAATATAGCCCTATCTAGTCTCTACTTTATATGCCAGTGTATTTGTATAGCCCCATGCCCAGGATAGAAGATTCAAATATTAATAGAATGGAACTAAAGCCCTCTGCAAGTCCTTAATATACTTTAGAGTCTTAGACATTTCACTAAAATCCCAAAACTTCATAATGGAATAAGAATGGAAGTAAACATTTAGATACACAAGTATGGTGCAATTTTTCTGGTTCCATGTACACTTTGAAACATCAATATGCAGCAGGGCAGTACAGAAAATCTTCCAGGGTTCCTACTTTTAGGGATTCCTATTAAAATGGGTCAATTGATAGAGGATAGGTTCAATGTCATATAAACATAATAAAAAAACCCAGCGGTATAACAATGTAGTAAGAGAGTTTTCAGTTTTGTATTCATTGCTTGCCTGTTACCCTGACGTCCTTTGAATATGTCTTCCAGGCTTCCTAACCTAGTTAGCTTTTGCATTTTGCAACTCTTTGACCCTTATTGACTCATTGCATTTTTCAAACCTTCATCAACAGATGACCCTCGTACTTCTTTGATTCTGTTTTGACAGTCCTTTCCAATCACCATCATGCAACCTTTTTTGTAATTTTTAACTGGATATATTTTATGCCTGTTTACAATTCTGAGATCTTCCAAACTGTTTGTCTTTGTTATCCAGCTAGGAAAGGTCACAGAAAACCAGGATTTATTTAACTTTCTGCAAAAAGACATATTTGTTAGTTGTGTTTATTGCATGGCAATGTCATACATCTCCATATCCTATTGATCTTACTTTTGGAGAATAAATATACTTGTGATTGAAGAATTGCCGAATTTTGGTTTATAGTGAAGAGCTTTCTACAAAAGTTTGGTTGGTTAGAATGCTCGTTATCATAGAAATGTCATCAACTGACAAGTGACAAGTAAGAGAACAAGAAATTTGATATGACACAAATTTCTTAAGTTTTTTCTTGTGTGAAAAAGATGTATTTGTATTTTCCTTTTTAAAGTTATGTTTGATGGCTTGTTTTTACTATTTTGGAGATGCAGGTACAAGGTAAAATATTTCTGAATGTAAATCCAACAGAACAAGCTTCAGAATGGAGACGTACAAAGGGACAGAAAGAAGTTCTACCTCTACAAATTTTCTTTGCAACTGTAGAAGTAAGCTCACTTGGATGCCCTGTGTCTGATATTTTGAGGAAACTGAAAGACTCGAATCTGTAAATATTTTCATGAAAGTAGTACTCTGCCTTTCAAAGTAAAGCCTTTGCTCATATATGTGGAAAAATTTCAGGTTTTTCTATTGGCCAGTCAACAGTCAAACTGTATTAAGGATTTCCGAAATGTTTACAACTTTTAAGGGCTTCTCCTCAATTTCTTCACACGTCATCCTTATAGACGTCTAACATTTTGTTAATTCTTTCATTGATTTAAAGAAAACCATGTTATCTTAAACACCAGTAAAGAGATTGGACGTCACCATGGTTCACTGGCAATGTAGTTCATTGGCTGGCTACATGGTTTTTATTTTGATCCTTTGCGAGCGAAAACTACTTATACCAGTAATGCCTTGAGTTTTGGTTTTTTCAGTAGTTGTCCTTAATATGGATATGCTTGTGACTTGGTGATTTTGAAGTTGAATAAAGCTGAAACTTTCAGCAGAAAATCTCAGTTTAGAAGATGGATTTAGAACGCTTTGTATTTACCATAGGAATATATCAGACACACTATATGCTTTTCAATGTACCTTGCACATAGGTTGGAGTATTTTCACCCAAGGCTAAAGGAACTGAAAAAATGTCTAACATTCAATACTGCAGGATGAACAAAGTCAGATCAAGGAACCTCAATTTTCGGCAATGGCAAAAGGGTATGAACTACCACCAAATGTTGCCATCATCACACTTCAGGTAACTCTTGTGTAACTGATGATTTTTACACTAATTTGCAAAGAGTAAGAATAACTACATTCCTATAGCTTTTCAATACGTACGTGTTACTGAATTGTATAGGAACTGGAGGATCGGCAAACCTTGTTACGTTTAGCACATCTTTATGAGGTACCATACAAGCCCATAAGAACAGTCAGGTCTGAAAATTTGCAGCTTGTTTTCATAGGTGATAAGCAGCTTTAGATCTCACAGTATTTTTTATTGCGAATACTCACAAACAGGCTAGTGAAAGTATCAAGTTCTCAGTGCCCGCAACTGTTGATATTCATAATTTATTTCCAGGGAGAAAGGTATAACAACAGCAACAATTCTTGTTCAGCATTTCCTTCTGCAAGTAAATCTGCTTATGTTAATACAAAATGGACTGTACATATAAGGTTTACTCGGATGTTTTATATCCATCGATTTGAGCATCTAATCGAGTTCATAAATTTGCATATTGTTTTCCTTTGGCCTTTATAAAAGTCTCTAGATAGCATTTTTAGCATTTTCCATAAACAATATGAAAATAAATTTGAAAGAGGTTTTTGTCTAGGTCTATTAGGTTGTGGTCAAGCAGTTGAGAGTTTGAGACACAAGTAATCATTCAGGTTTAAAGCCCAACAGGCTTAGAGTTGAAAGCAAGTAAAAGATAACTGTTACAGGAAATAAAAAAGATATAAGCAGAAGAAAATTGTCAAACCAATAGCTTGAAGAATAGTCCTCTACAGTTTACAGAATTAGAAGTCTATTAGTAGAGATGGGACGGGATGTTTGCTTGCGAAAGATCCATTTATTTATTTCAGTTCGGTGATGGTTCATTTCACACCATACTTAAATTATAATATTAATGAAAATTTTCCATTTTCTTTCACAATTTTGTAGATTAAAAAGATTGTGGAGCTTAATCTCTCTGGTGTCAAAGAGAAATCAAAAATTACTACACTGAATTGGCGAGTTGATGGTGAGACGGATCTGTCCCCCGGAGCAGCTAGAAGAAATGTAATAAAGGATGGAGAACACATTGTAGAACTGTCACCCATGGAAATAAGGACCTTTAAACTTGAGTTTGATTCTTAAAGTTTGAAGGACCTCAAGTGGGATCGACTGCCTTGAATAATAAAGGATGGAGAACACATCGTAGAACTGTCACCCATGGAAATAAGGACCTTTAAACTTGAGTTTGATTCTCAGTAAGAATTGTATCAAGTTTGATTCTCAGTAAGAATTGTATCAAGTTTGGAGGACCTCAAGTGGGATCGACAGCCATGAATAAATATTAAATTGGAAATAAAATTGAAATGACTATTTCGTCCAAATATATATGGAAATTTCACCTGGAGTTGCATTTAAATTTGAAATCACAGAAATAGATTATTTGTTTAATAAGGCAAGTACCTTCATGTTAGCCTAATGGAATGCTTCTTCAAAATAAAGAAATATAAATAATGAATTGTACTGTATTGTTTTTTTTTTGTTTATTTCAAGCTATTAAAATTGGTTGGCACACAAGACGATGTAAGTTCAAACATTCTACACTGCATATTTTCTATTAATATTTTTTTATGGATTTAAATCTAAATTGGCTTAAAGTTCAGTAAAAAAGGTTGTTTAAGGAAAATTGCTTGAAATTATTTGAAAAAATCAAAATCAAGCATGTTATATTGTGTTCATATTTTTATTTTAAATTAAGCTTGAAAGCAAGATATATTTAAATGAAGAAATTAAGACATAATAAGACACAAAAATATAAAAAACTAAAAATATTAGTCACTATTTTTGGACTGAGGAGAGTTTTGTTAAATACTTAATTAATTGTGATTAGTTCTTATTCATTATTTTCCAAGAGATTTGACTTTTCATTTTAAAGAGACCAATCTTATGGAACACACCCCTTTATGCATGTAGATAACTTATTATATTATTTTATTCATGCATACCTTATGAATGTATTATATGTTTTTTTGCATGTACTTAGTACGTATTTGATGAGTGGTACCAAAGCTAAACATCATGTCATATGTCATTTACTATATTATCCATGGATTCCACCTTTGAAACTTATACTTCTTGGGATTTAATTTTCAATTTAGGATAGATAGTTCATGATCCATTTTTTTTTTGTTTTTATCAAGATTTTTTAATATGGTTCTAATTATTTTAGATACTTTTGAGCACCTATTTTCTCAAAACTCATACATTGCATTAGTACACACAACCCTTAGTGCACCCAAATATCTTCTTACCACTCATTCTTAATATTTTGCCATCCAAAATGCCAATATAGTATGATCCTATCGTTTGGACAAGACTATATAGGTTTTATAATATTTTAATATTTACATGTTTTAGTACAACACAAAATGAAACTATTAAAGGATGAAACTCTCTTGAAATTGGAAGAGGATTGAATCTCCTTGTAACAAAAAGTAAAAGAGAAATCCTCAAAACTTAAGGATATGACCTCAAGCTTTTTACAATATTTATGATTTAAATCTTGAGGATTTGAACATATATTGCAAAAAATAATTAAGTCACTGAATATCTTATAGTTCTTAACCAAAGGTGCAAGTCTTATCAACACTTTTTCTCAGGATGAGCTATTTTTATGTATTTTAACTTAACACACAATGTACAGCAACAAATAAATGCTTACTCTTTGACTTTTAGGGTTTTGAACATACATGGGAACAATTAATTGAGTAATTGTCTATCTTTTAGTTCTTAGGCAAGAGCGCATGACTTATTAGCACTTTCCAAGATAAGATATTTTTTATGTCTTTTCACTTAAAACATAAAACATAAAACCTACAATAGCTAGTAAGTGCTCACTCTTTTGACTAAAAGAAAATTGATAAAGTGAGCAAAACATGATGATTGAAATGGTTTAAATAATTTTTGTATACATGATTAAGCAAATCATATAAAGAACCTATACAAAGTTGCAGTAATGGTATAAATTTACACCGTAGGCAAATTTCCCATTTATTTTACCCTTACTTTAGAAATTATAAGTTTGATGATGCAAAGTTTATCGTTGTCATCCCACTCCTTTCACGCAGCCTTGTCTTTTTACATTGGTGGAGGAATTTTTGTCGGGGACGTGCGCACGTCGCACAAATGTCTATGCGCCATGTTGTCATCCTGATAGAATTCCTTCCTCTGGAATCTGCAGAGGCATTATATGTTTCTGGTTGGCCATGAATGCAATGTCCTTTGTCAACTCGTGATTGATGAAAATCATCCCTTTACCTCCATTTTTCTCATTCAAACTCATTGGTTTCATTCTCTCTATTGACTCTCTTGATGTCTTTTGCTAATTCTCACTCTCTTTCTCTCTTCTTGATCATTCTTGCCTCTCCTTGCTACTACAAGCTCTCTTCTTGGACTCTACAACACTTTTTCGTTGCAACACCTTTGTTTTGGTAGGGTCTATGAAGCTCCATTCTCTTGGCAAGGTGCCATCTCTCATTGTCTTCCCCTCCCATCCTTTAATGCTAGAAGAAGGGAAGGTGATATTGCTCTTTTTATTTACTTGCATCATTGTGTCTTATAGAGTAGCATTCAAGCTATCTTTGCATGTTATTTGATAGTGTCTTTTCCATTCTGTCTCTATTGATTTTCTCTATATTGTGGAATCTTGACTTTCCATGGAGATGGGAACACCAAAATGAGGGTTTGACTAAGGAAAACCTCAAAAAAACAACCCAACAATTTTTTTGTTTCTGTGTGGGTAGGCACTGGTTCGTCCGTTTGGAGTTAAAGTTGAAGAATCATATTTTGCATGAAAGTTATCTTTTCCTACTCTTTTCTTGTCAATTTTGTTCATTAGAATAATTCTCTTAAATATTCTTCTTCTTGGTGTACTGTTTATTTCCCCATTTTCGTATTAAACTATCAAATTATAAAACTCTATCATTCGAGTAGTAAGTAGACCTTGGGTGATCCCACAATAGTGGTTTACACTTTTTAGGACATCTTATTTTTTGTTGAAATCACATATTTTAGAAAATATAATGATTTAAGCCTTGAAAAGTTCCATTTAAAGGATTCCAATTCAAGAGGGCTTGATCAAACCACCCTAGATCAACCCCCCTTGGATAGAACCCCGCTAGTATTAAACTATACCTATAAGAGGGTCTCCTTTACACCTATCAAAATGTTGATTAAAAACCACTTTTGATTTAAATTTTGACTATTACTCAATGAGCATTGTCCATACAGGATGCCAACGTATCCCTGAGACTCTAGCATGACGCACTAAAGTTCACTTCCCGCACTATCATCCTTAGACAAAGGGTTGTCTGAGTTGTAGTTCGAGACCCTTGTAGTTTGCTCACTCGATTTCTAAAACACTTGTCATTACCTATTGACCAACTTGAGGTAGTTTTCAGCGATTCGTTCCTTGGGGCTTTCCCATGACTTGGAGCCTTTGGGGTGATGAATCCCCCTACTCTACATTTTTAGTGAACCTAATGTGAAAGTCTTGTTTTCATTTCTTAGTGTCGGATATCTTTCTCTTGTACCCTGGGTGCATTGCAAGATTGTGTGTTGTGAAGCTTTATGAGCCTTACAACTCAGTCAACAACCTCTAGGCATGTTGTTAGGAGGAGCATATGACATATAGAGATGGATTCTAAGAAGGCCATTGTTGGTCCTACATTTGAGGAAATAATTTTAGGAACAAATAGAAGCTTCTCTATCCCTTTTCGGGAAGCTCCACATGTCCCTACCCCTCCTGCTTCTCCTTCTACTTCATATGTGGAGGAAGGAAATGCTCTCAAGGTTCCAATAGAGCAACTTCTTTCCCTAGACAAAAGACTTGGATAGTTCAGGAAGTATTTGGGGAAAGAAAGGATTATGGCTAAGGCCGCTAAGGTTGTTAACGACTTAAGAGTTATGTTGGACAAGGACTAGAGAGGTCTAGAATTTATTTGGGGCCTTGCTAACATTGTGGACACTCATGTCTCGTTATACAGTCCTAGGTTGGGTGTTTCCCGAGACCTTGGCTCTAAGATCGCTGAAAGATAGATAGAAGTCTTGATGCCTAAGGCATCGGTTGTATGGTCAAGATTGGTCCTTATGTTCATACCGTCTCCAATCCTCTGTCAATCCCCATCATTAAGGAAAACAAAGTACCCTTGGGTTTCAACTCCACTAGTCCTAATATTCCTGGCGGTAATCCTAGAGCCCATGTTGGTCACAGTGGTGGGGTCTTTACTGGTATGGGGGCTAGTGGCTCTACTGGTTCTGGTGGAGGTTCCACTAGTCATGTTTCATCCTCTAACCTTGTCTTGAACGCCTTGTTGCAAAACATGGGATATATGCAAAACTAGTTAGAAAACCTATCTAGTTCTACCTCTCAACCTATCTTTCAACCTTTTTTCTATCATAGTCCTCTATCTATAGCTATTCTAAACACTCCTATCCCTTAGGGGGATAGAGATTCCAAAATTTGAAAAGTATGGTGGTCATGGAGATCCTTAAACACACGTTTCAGCATTTAATGCTATGTGCATTGATTTCTTCCATCATGGTGCTCTAATGACTAAGCTCTTTTTGAGATCCCTTAAGGACACTGCCCTTGAGTGGTACTATTCTTACCAGATAATTCTATCTTTTCGTTTGATCAATTGGTAAACTTTTTGTTGAGATAGTTCCAAGCTAACATTAGATTGAAGATGACCTTTTCAGATCTCATCTGATGCGAGCAAGGGGACCACAAAAAGGTAACTAATTTTATCGCTCGTTATCAAGCACTATTTTCACAAATTTATTATGCTTTACTTGATTCAAATGTTCAAAAGGTCTTCATCAACAACTTACAAAAGCATTGGCAAGAGAATTTCGCCTTGATGAAGTACCCTTCCTTTGCACATCTATGTGTTGCACTTTGTGAATACTGGTCATAGATGGTTGCATAGTTCGGGGGTTCATCCTTGCGCTCCTATCCTAATACCTAGTCTATAGTGTTGATTTTTTGAAAAAATAAAGCTATTGTGAACATGGTCTCTACGTCTAAGGACAAGGGCCTAGGGCGCAATAAACATTTTACAAAACTATTTGAGTCTTATATTGTTGTTTTGAAGAAGTTATTGAAAGATAAAGTTCTAACATTGCTAGAACCCCAACCTCTAACTAAGTCGTATCCTTAGTGGTATGATGAGCATCAATTATGGCAATTCCACCGAGTGCACGAACATGACATTGAGAAATTCATGTGCTTGCATCATGAGATCTAAGACTACATCAATGACATGACCATCCACCTTGATGGGAAGAAACATGATTCTAATAAATTTGTGGCCAAGGCTAACAGTGAATTGAAAATTTATACTGATCTATTTCCCTCATTCTACAAATTTGGTAACACAATCTTTTGCATCTTCTAAGTTAGTTCCATTTGAGTATGTGAACATGGTTTTGTTCATGTGTATCTATCCTTCTGAAAATGTGAGTGCAACACCTGAAATAACATTCACCTCACATGATGAGCCTCTAAATAAGGAGCCTTCTTTACTATACATTCTTGTCCAAATTAACGAAAAATGTTGTAACTAGCATCTTAGTTGATTTGATGAGTTGCGTTAATGTGATAATGGAGGAGACTATATTTATAATCAACTTACATAAGGAGAGCTACAAAGATTCAAAGACCACTCTTCGTACGCACGATGTACTCTCTGTGGCCCCTATGAGCTCTATTTCTTTGTCAGTCTTGGTAGGACCCAAGGCTATTGATGTCTTGAGCATTTGTTATCATTCTAGAGTTTGACTTGTTTAGAGTTAGGTTGGGTATCCCCTGGCTAGCCTTTATGAACGACATCGCCTCTATAGTTCATAAATATTTAAAGTTCCCTCATGAAGGCATTGTGCATGTGGTGCACAACACTGACTATAAACCGCTAGTGTCACATGGGGGCTTATCATTGGATCACTTCTGACCTATCCCGATCAAACATCTCCCTCCTAGGGGAGATTTGTTATATAAAGCTTATATTAAATATAAGACTAGAGGGGCTCAATGCCAAAGGATAGTTATCTGGTATCTCCTTATGCTATCTTTGTTAAAGCCTCTATGATTACGCAACAACAAGTTGCCTCTTCTGCCCCATCCAAGGGAAAGGGGAAGCTTGTTCGCACTCTAGATCCTTCTTCTTCGGTATCTATAGTTTCATCTTATTCTACTTCTCATCTTGTTGCGACATGCTCAACATCCACTCTTATTCCTTGCATGGGAAGTGCTATGGTGCTTGCATGGAAAAAAGTGAAGCGCCAAGTTTTTCAGCTTCTTGTGCTACCCATGGTACCATGACCCACTGTCTATGGCAAGGGAAAGTGTTCATGTGGGGTCGTTCCTCCTTCTTGGCCTCTGTGGCCTTCTACTATTTCTCTACCTGTCCCTAAGTCAGAGAATGGGAAGAGGCTCGCTGCTGGGGCACCTATTTTTTTTCTCCTCCTATGGTTATTTCTACTAGGTTAGTGCAGATCATGGGGGTCCAAACTAGGCCCTTAAGTAGTAATAAAATTTAGAAATACGAAATTAGACAACTTGACATAAAAATTGAATAAGTTATTAACATAATTTGAAAAATATGTAAGAACAAAATTTGTAGCACATTGAATGTTGTTTCTAAGATAATATTCATTTTTTGGAAAAAATTAAATCTATTTGATGAAAATTTGAAATTTCAATGCAATAGTACTAACTTTTTAGGAAAAAATAAGTAGGTGTATGTCTGACCAACCTAAGTACAAGAAAAAATAATATAATTTTTTGAAATTTTCAATATAAGTAGAGGACACATGCATGGATGTGCTACATTTTTTTTGTATTTTTTTTCAAGTAAATAATTAGTTATGAATTTTTTTATTAAAACTTTTCAAAAATATTAAAACTTGTTTGTCTGACCACCATAAATTGGTCAAAATTTATGAGATTCAATTTTTTTTTTTTCAATCCTATAGTATGGGAAGCATAGAATGTGCCACATTTTTCAAATTCAAAAGATATAAAATTGTTTAAGAATTATAGATATTTTCAATTAGCCTATCAATCAAAACTTTAGTCAGAGTATATGTAAAAAATCAATAATAATTATCTATTTAATTCCAAATAAGGCATATCTTATATTTTTGGAAAGCTAAGAATTTTCTCAATAAACCGTTTTTGTTTCATCAAATTCAGATAAAAAAAAGTTGTCAGCCACTTTTTTGTCATATTGCCACTTTTTGGACCCCCGTGATTATACACTCACCCTGCTTTTGTGCTTCCTCCTACTACTCAGGAGATTGTCCTTCCACCAGAAATGGTTGTGAAACATACTTTTTGGTTGAGTAGAAGCCCCTAGTCTCTTCTCAGGTTGCATCTTCCAGTGCCCATAGTTGACAAAACCAACTTGCACGTGAGCGCAAGTGTAGGCGAAAGGTTTTGGTTGTGAAACATGCTGCCTTGCAGAAGACAGAGGGGGAGCCAATGTAATCTAACTCTGCATCCTATTTTGTTGTTCCATCTTCTCCTATTGTTTCTACCTTGGTTCCCATCACCTCTCTTCCACTTTTGGCTCCTCTGACATGTCTCACTGATGCTCACCCCAAAAGGGTGCAAGTTTTCATCACTTCCTCTGTGGAGTCCCCTCTCTTGATATCCCTCCTAGACATACCTCCTTTCTCTTAGCCCATAGACATGCTGAATATAATGGTGTTATCTAATGTGTCTTTGTCTTCTTCCTCCTTTGCTTTTGCTTCCTCTATTGGGATTTTACATCCTCCATTGAAGCGTAAGTTGGAGGGTAACCTCACTGCAAGTGGATGTTAGAAGAAGGGTTCACCTTCTTCGAAAGTTAGTTTTGTCTTGAATTGTGTTGTCCTTGTGATAGAGGTGGCCCCCACTTCCCTAGAGTTTGTAACTTCCCCTCTTACTGGGGTTGGTAATGACTCTTGAGTGTCTCATTCTTCTCCCACCCGATTGGCACATGGCACTCCGATAAAGTGCATGTTTAATTTAGTGGATGATATCTTGGTTCTATCTTTGATCTTTGCAAGATTGATGACTTTCGCTTCACAAGAGCTCGGTGAAGAAGAACTTGAGGGGTCTTCTTCCTTGGCTCTTGTTGTAGGTGAGTCAGAGGGTACCGCCCTTGCAAGACCATCTGGTCTCCCCTTATAATGATCTCTAAGATTGGGAACATGATGACCTGCTAGTCAATTAGGACTTGGGTGGTACCTCTTCTTTATTTGTAGCATATATTTGTTTATGTTTTTGTGTTCCCCCATGCTTGTCTTTTTGTGTTTGTGATCCTTCCTAGAGGACCCTTGCTACCCTTTTAGGTGCTTGGATACAAGCACAAAAAATATTTCATACACTTCTCCTATTTGTATCATCATTCTTCTATGTGTCATGAAATTGCTTTTTGATATTAGGGATGATGTAAAGCATTGGGGGAATTTACGCCTTCTATGTTGACCCAATTTTTATTTTCATTTTGTTTTCATTTTCCTCTTCATGATTTGAGAACTTTAGAGATTGATGACTGTTCGTTCATACACCATATTATATCTATTCGTATCTATGAATAGATCTGACCCCTAATTCTGAGATCCCCCTGTCTCTTGAATTCTTTGTCTCTTTCCACTTCTTGATGTTGTGGTTCTTATGTGTTGTTCCTCGCATGTGTGTGACAACATACCACAAATAAATCTCTCCATGTATCTTGCGCCACAACATTTTCGCTTCTCCTTTCTCTCCTTAGGATGTCATGTGCTCCTTTGTATAACACACACCATCCTAAGGGGGGGATACCATGTTCTAATTTTTAGTAAGGTGAATTCTTTCAAAAGGATTCCTCGATGTAAAATTTTACTTACAATAATTCCTTGAATAAAGAATCCCTTATTAAAATATCTCATTTTCCAAAATGTTGTATTCTCTCAAGATCCCTGGATGAAATTTACTTTTGAAAAAGATCTCGTATGTGAAAGAGTCTAAAACTTTCCTTTGAAAAAGAAGCACTTTTTTCTAAAATGAAAGTCTGAAAACTTTCCTTTGAAAAGGAGCATTCTTTCCAACAGATTCCTTGATGAAGGATCTTTCAACAAGATCCCTTGATGAAATAATAACTTGTGGAAAATGTGGTGTCTTTCAATTGGTGCATTCCTTTGAATGGGCCCCTTGGTGTCTTGATGAGTTCCTTGCCAAAGGAACCCCCTTTAAAAAATTTCTTCTCAAATGAATTCTTTTGATGTCTTGTAATGTGTATCTTTTATTTGATATTTGATGTCATGTGTCTTGGTGTTAGACATCTTATATCTTGGCATCTAGCTTGGAGGAAACTTGACTAGACTTGCCTTTTTTGTGACTGTTCTACAATGCAGTTTGCAATAGTTGTAGGCTTATCTATCTAATCAATGTGTGTCTTGTGTCTATTTGATTAGGATGATCCTTATCGTGCTGGCTTGTGTCTTCTTGTGTCTTATGATTGTCTTTTTCTCCTAACATGTTTTGTCTATAGCCTAACATGTTTGTGGTGAGATCACAACTAGCTTTGCAAGATTAAGAATCTGTGGAGCCTCCCTCTTTTGTATCTAGGTAGGTTGGATCGAAGATCTTCTTCCTCAAATTTTATTGGTATACTCTCTTCAATATATTTCTAACTTACCTCACATACACACTGATATGTATGCCCACTAAAGTGGGGGAAAAATGTAATGGTACACATTTGCACCCTAGGAAAATTTCCCATTTATTTTACCCTATAAAAGTTATAAGTTTGATGATGCAAAGTCTATCGCCATCATCCCAATCCTTCCACGTAGCCTTGTATTTTTGCGTTAGTGGAGGAATTTTTTTTTGTGGTTGTGTGTGCATCGCACAAACGTCTGTGCACCGTGTTGTCATCTTGACAGGATTCCTGCCTTTAGAATCTATAGAGGTATTACATTTCTAGTTGGTCACAAATGTAACATCTTCTGTTGATTCTTGACCTATGAAAATCATCCCTTTTCCTCAAATTTTCTCACTCTCTTACTCTCTTCTTGATCATTCTTGCTTCTTCTTGCTACTACAATCTCTCTTCTTGGAATCTACAACTCTTTCTTGTTGCAACACAATTATTTTTTTAGGGTCTATGAAGCTCCATTCTCTTGGAAAGGCGTCATCTCTCATTGTCTTCTCCTCCCAATCTTGAGTGCTAGCAAAAGTGAAGGTGATATTGCTCTTTTTATTTACTTGCATCATTGTGTCTTATAGAGTAGCATTCAGGCTATCTTTGTACTCTATTTGATAGTGTCTTTTCTATTTTTTCTCTATCAATTTTCTCTATATCATAGCATCTTTGTTGTCCTTGGAGGTGGGAACACCAAAACGGGGGTCTGACTAAGGTAGACCTCAAAACACAACCCAACACATTTTCTGTTTCCGTGTGTAGGCACTAGTTCGTCTGTTTGGAGTTAAAGCTAAAGAATTAGATTTTGCATGAAAGGTATCTTTTCCTACTCTTTTCTTGTCATTTTTTTCATTAGAATAATTCTCTCTAGTATTCTTCTTGTTGTACTATTTATTTCCATATTTTTCATATTAAATTGTCAAACTATAAAACTCTATCATTTATTATAGTATTATATGTATTAATTTGAATATTATCTGTAAGTTGATATTTGTTAGTACTAATATCAATTTTTAGTGATTATTATTTTTTTACAAGCCTAAAATTAGGGATATCCCAAAATGGGACATTACAATTGGTATTAGAGCTTTGATCCTACTAGATCGAGGATCGAAAAAAAAAGTATATACTAGAGTTTTAGACCAAGTCTATGAGACCTACATGTTCTTCCAGTTACAAGTTATTAGCTCGTAAGATTCCTAATGAAATTCAAGTTATATCATTAGATTTAAAATTTATTGAGTGGTCAATCAATCATTCTCTAACGACTCAACAAAGTTAAAAAATTTAATAATATATAACTTGAATTTCATTTCTCAAACAAAAATACACATGTTTCCATTTTTGGAAATATGATGCCATTTAATTGTAATCCTAAACATTATTTATTTCATGTATCTCCTAAGTCCTTGGAAAGTGTTCCCCAACACTAAGATTAGAAAGAGATTAATATTGAATGAAATAATCATGTTAATTGACATTTGTAATTAATTCTAAATGTTAGGAGCATGCAAGGGCGTCCAATATGAGTTCCTAAATAATAGGGGCACATGGGGTGTCCACATGGAAGGTGACACTCATCTTAAGTTAAGTTAATTGTTTGGAGAAAAAGATAACACTTATGAATGCATGTAAAGATCCTAGGAGTTAGGGATTGATGTTTACATGCATGAAGTTCAGTTCAGTTTAGTTCATATCAGTTCAGTTCAGAATAAATTTAGTTTAGTTCAGTTTAGTTATGGTTTAGTTATATTCAGTTAGTTTTAGTTGAATGCTGGTTGACTTCAGTTAACTTGGAATGCATGACTAATTACTTGAGTTGCATGACAGATAACAAGTGACTACCTTCAGTTAACAGGGGATGACCATTCTTGCATGAATGGTGGAGAGATATGTTTTAGTTAACAAATAATGAATTGGACCCACCTTGGGCACCCAAGTTGGCTTCTTGGAGTTAACTCCTTTGCATGCTAAGATATTTCAGAAGGCTGAGTTAAGTGGGCCCATTCTTGGGTGCCTACTTTGAGGATAAGCCTTGAAGATATCTACAAAATCAAGGTTCAGTTGTGACTTCAGTTTGGGATGCCCAAATGGATGAAGTACATGTTTTGGCATTGTTCTTCATGGTAGAACTCTACTTGCAAGAGATAGGCGTCCCTGTTGTGAGATGGGGATTGAGCTTTGTAATTGTAACTCTTTGGAGTTTACTAAGTTGATTATTACATATTTATCTCAAGCAAGTTGAAGAGAGTTATTATCAGTTTTATTGGAGGTTGTGAAGAAGATTTGGTGAAGGAAAAAGAAGCATTCTCAAGCAAGGATTGGAATTATTGTAATCTACTTTAGAGATTAAATAATACATTGATTCTTGGTGGAGTTTTTCCCCGAAAGGGTTTCTCTATGGTATATGTTGTGTATCTTCTAATATCCTATCTAATTCTTCTACAACCTTCTATCTTCATTCTACAAATGATAAAATGAATTAATCAGATAATCACCCACAAAGAATCTGTAACAAAGAATGCATATTTAGATCAACAATCATAAAGTTTTACAAAGTATTAAGCTACATAAAAACCTCAATTTTCAACAACCATCACTAGTTGTCATTGGAACTTAGGCATAACTAAGATGCAAAGATGGATTTAAATGATCATACTTACAAAATTCATGATATAAGTGCACAAAGATATCATCTTGACCTAGGTTGTTAGTCTCTTAAAATCCAACCAATCGCATTAAAGTCTATGAGATAATAACTACATTATCACAAAAACCATAATATCGAGGTGTTGTGCTATTCCTTAGATAGTGACTATTGAAAGCATAGAAAGTATGATTTGCAACTATGTAGTGAACACATCTAATTCCACATGAATATTCCAAAATAGTCCTCAATGATTTATCTAGAATATTGGTCTTACCCATAACACCTAGTTTGAAATATCATAGAGTGAATTATTATCAACATGTCAAGTTTTAGAGTTAGAAATAATAATAGACATCTAAGTATAAATTCAAAAATTAATTTGGTATGAAAAAATAATATTTTTGAGAGAATATAATGAAGAAAGCTCAATTCTTTAGGAACATACAATTTTTTGTTCTAAATCAAATACCAAAATTTGATTCTTAGAGAGATCTTAAGAGAAATTTTGGAAAGACTTGTTGACACTATAATTTGAGGTTTATTGTAGGATATAATCATCAAGCTTCATTGATGCAAGAACATAATTGTTGTAAAAAAGAGTAATTCGATCTATTCATTTTGAATAAGATCATAATGTACAATCAAGTCCATAACACATATGATATATCCCACACTTATTGAAACAATGGTGATGTATGGATACCTTATAACCTAGAAAATTGATCTAGTGAACTTTGTCTTGTGGATCAAATTCACTTCTATATTTAATATCTAGAGTAGATCATTTCATCCAAGGGTCTTCTTCTCCTAAGTCCTTTTTCTTGATTAGAGAGCTCTACATGCATGATTAAAGATCAAGGAAATCAATATTAGGCATATATGTCTCTTAGATAAATTTGACACAAATTAAGGTACACCCAATTGTTTTACAAATTGTGGCCCCATACCCACAAATACCAAATTATTTGTGGTATTGAAATGAGAGAAAACTTGTCTTAAATAATAGTCTTTCCAATTTACAACTCTTGGTTTTGTTATTGAGAGTTATTGGAAAATAGTATGTACATGAGCTAGATGAATATTGGACAATAAATTGTATTCATACTTTTGAGGATGGTATTAGCATCATTGGTAGTCAAGTTGAGGCAAGTATAATAACAACTACTCTTCAGATACAACATTGTAGTATAGAGTAAGACATAACCAAGACAATTGTCACTAGATGTAGAGTTTTCAATTTGTAATTATATCAAAGTATCACAACAAAAGCTAATTACAAATATACAAGGTTGATTTGGGATCTTGGTAACTTCAAGAGCACGTTAGCTTGTGATCGCTTGAGGACAAGCAATATTGGGAAGGGTGGATTGATGTGCCCCTGCCATATATCATAAAACACAATCACAACTTGTTTTATATTAATAGTAATCGCTAGCCAAAGAAATAGGAAAGGGAAAACCAAGGAAATATAAAAGTAATGACTCTTCAAAGGGGTTGATGGGAGTCAATTAAGGGAGAACAACTATGCATCAATTCCATAAGAAATTAAGTAATTACTAATTAATGAAGTTTAAGGGGAATGCTTGGGTGAAAGGATGCATCCCTTGTTGGGATAACCATTGAAGGGATGTGAATCTCCCCACCATGGGAGATATAAAAGGGAGAAAAAATGAAGTGGTGATTGAAAAAAGGAAAAATAAGAAATTAGAATATATGAAAAACCTATTGGAAATAAATATTGTTTTTAGCAAGAATATTTTGGGAAGTACTTGTTTTAAAATAAAAATTAGGAATAATCTAATGTATTATGATGGAATAATTCAATATTTGATTACCAATTACTATAATAGATTCCTTTAGCAATCTATTGTGAATTTATAGAAGTGTTTGTAAATAGGAAGGTCAATCAAACTTTTGAGTTCATGAGAGATGGAGTACTGAACTTTCCTTCATTAAGCACACCACTTCAAGATGGAGTGCTTGTGGTCCAAGAGGTGTATGAGTGCTTCTAGGATTGTTAAGGAAGGTAATATTCATGCATCTTATCAAGTACACCACACCAAGATGGAGTGCTCATGGACTGGGAGGAGAATGAGTGATCCTAGGCTTGATCAAGGAGGGTGGAGTTACTCCAATGTGGACTGAAGGATGGAGTGACCCTGATATCCTACTATGTTCATGGGATAGGAGGTGGATGGATTCTCTTGATCTTGAGGGTCTTCTCAAGTATGCCACCTTGAGATGGAGTGCTTGTGGGTTGAGAGGCATATGAGTGCTCTTGGGCTTGACGGTATTCTCAAGTACACCACCTTGAGATGGATGGACAAGGATACACCCATGCTCTCACAATACACAAACAACCATCCTTGAGACCGTGGTTTGGAAACATTTCAAGTGGATTCCTAATATGATTATCTATAAAAATATGCCTTAGAATAATGATTAATGAAGTTAAGATATTTTAAATTCAAATGTCAATGATGCTATGAACTATAGATCTAACTATTATGATGTTTTAGCTATGATGTATTTCTCTCAATATTACAATATTTTATGGATTAATTTGAATATTACTGATAAGTTGATACTTTTTATTACTAATATTAGTTTTTAGTGATAATTATTGTTTTGTAGGCATAAAATTAGGAATATCCAAAAAGGGGACATTACACTATGTCCTTTAGAAATTCCTACTCTCAAGAAGTTGCAAGAAAATTCCAAGGTTTGACATCATATTTTTATATATACCTTTGATTTGATGAATGCCTCTAGAGCTAAATTATTTTCAAGAAGAGAACTATGTTCATCTAGTTTCAACCCTTTGTTGATATTCTAAATAACAGTTTATCTTTGACAGCAAACTCTCCATATTTATTGAAGATCTCAACTAACATTTTTCATCATTAGTGCATAAGGAAGCAATTAGATTTGAAGTTGAAATATCTTTGGAGAGAAAAATATTTTCATCCTTTGGAAATGAAATTAAATATTAGGGAAAACTATAAACATCTAGAATGAGACCTCATTTCCTCAATATATAGTTCTTGAATAGATTTAGTGACTACCTTTTTTTTATTTTGTCTAGTGCAAGTTATTTGAACAACTCTTCAAATAAAGAAAATAAGCATCTTGACTCATCATCTTCTTTGATACAATTTATTTCTTCTTGATCAATAAAGTGTTGGAACACTTTTTCTCCTTAGATGTTGATGTGACATTATCTTTCTACAAAATTAGGTAAAATTATGTTATTCTTCCATAAAAAACCCTTCTTTTTTCTTGAAGAATATGAGAAAAGTAGGAAAAATCTCTTTTTTTTTTGGATATTTTTGTTACATGTATGGTTCCATTAATGATTTTCCTTTATTTCCTTCTCTCCTTGTTTCATGTTTATTTTTATCTCATAGATTATACGAACACATGAAAGAATTCAATGCATGACTATGCAAACCATTCCTTACTTTGTCAGAATCAAGTTTGTATTCAATACATCCCATCATAAATTTGTCATTGGATTAATCTATTAGATATTGGGAAATTATTGATTTTGTTGATTCAAAGTATTTAAATTCTATAATTTGATATGTATTTACATCTCCAAACATGTATTTCCATTATGAGAATTTGTGTTATGAAACCTAATCATTTGTTGATACATGTCTTTTAATTCCTAGCCTAGTAGAGAGGGTTGAAAATGTGGTCTCTTTTTGTTGGAAAATGATAGAAAATTATTATTCTTTAAAATTTCTTGATACTACTAAGTACAATTTGCAGGAATCATCTTTTTATAATTGTAACTATTGCCCATTTTTCACCTACAGGTTCAATCAGGCAGGATAATCATGTGATAAATCTTTGAGAGGCCAAATTACAGGTTCAATTAGGTAGGATAATCATGTGATAGATCTTCGAGAGGCCAAATGGAACATTCATAACAAGGGAAAAAAATCCTACATCTGGTGCTAGGTCACATGGAACTCAGTTGGAGAGCCTGCCCTAGGAAAGTTCGGCATGAAAATCCTCTAAGGAGAAAGTCACCAAGATCGTCATGATGTCTCACCGACCAACAAGGGGCCTCGCTGAATGGAGGAATCATCACGAACACATCTTACCAATGGGGTGTGGTCTCACTCAAAGGAGGCGGCATCAGCAAAGCAAGCAAGCTTCGCTGTAGGGTTTCGCTGAAGTCAAAAGGTCTCCCCGACTCTAAAGGCTCTCAGCGTAGGAGATTGAGTTCGCTAAGATGTCTCGGCGATAAAGAAAAGTCATGCCGACTGAAATAAACCCTCACCAAAGCAAAGCGCCTTCGACATGATGTCTCACCGACTGCTTTTGGTCTCGCTGACAACAAAAGGAGCTCGCGGTAGGATGGGGAATTCGGCATAAGGTCTCAATGATGCCGAGGGTCCTGCCGACTGGGGGGATGTCTTCGATGTAACATTTTGAGGTCGGCGTGAGGTCTTGCTGAACTGGTAATGTCTCAACGAAAGCAAGCTAAGCTCGCCAAGAGTTGAAGACTTTGCCCTAAGGTCCTGTCGATAGGTAGAAATCTCACCAAAAGGATCACGCACTCGGTACAAGATTATGCCTTCGACGAAGGATCTGAGCTCAAGGGGAGATGTACTGTCGACATGGGAAGGTCTTGGTGACATAGGAGGAGTCATCGACAGAGGTCTCACCGACCGGCAGGGAGTCTCATTGAGGAATGGTCCAAGCTCGTCGGGAGATTGAGGCTTTTGCAATGAGGTCCTAGCGACTTTTTGAAGTCTTGCCGAAGTGGATTGACTTCGGTATAATGTTGTGTATTCGTTAAGAGGTCTCACCAACTAGCAGAAGGTCTCCCTGACATAAATGACATCGGTGTAGCGCTCGACCGTCGGAGTGATGTCTTACCGACATGGTGTGGTCTCACCGATGGAAAGCGATATTGGCATGACTAATGAAGCCGCTATGACCTCTTGCCGATGAATGTTTCTCTTGCCGAAGCAAAATGAAATGAGCTCTTGCTGGAGCGAGGAGGCCTTGCTGAGAGTCTTGCCGACCCGATAGGGTCTTAACAAAGGACTAGAGCTCGGGCAGAGAAAAATGCGTTGGGGTGACATCAGCAGTCTCTTGTCGATATGGTTTGTAATATTAAGTTCAAGGAGACTTTGGGAGGAGGTTTTACACTCGATATGATGTCTTACCGACAGGTTGGGGTCTTGGCGACATCTTGTTCATCGGTATGACCCCTGAGAGCTCGCCATGAAGTCTTCTCGACTTGCCAATGTCTCGCCGAAAGACATGTGGAGCTCAATGGAGTGGAGTGCGTTCAGGGTGACATTAATATACTTTTTCTGATAGAAGATGAGAAGAGTTTTCCATGTTTTCTGGCCGAACGTGATTGTCTTGGTGACCACAGAGGCAATATTGGTATGACTTTTGGGCTCGACAGGAGCTCTCATCGACGGTTTCAAGCAATGTTGATAACCATAGGAAGATTTAATCATATCGGGGAGACACGATTAGTGTCTCACCGACATGCAATTCTATAGGAGGATCTTTTGACCACCCAAAGAATCTGCGTGGAGTATACTCAACCAATCAGAGAGATCTGAAAGTGAGTCATGGCAGTCTAACAAGGATGAAGAACATCAACGGAATGAAAAGAAATGTGTATCTATTCTGGGCTAAGGAGCATTCAAAGCACTCAACTGAAGAGGTTCAAGGAGGACACGAGGAACATAAGTAAATGCGTTTGGTAGCTACAAATGATCTAAAGGCTTCTCCAGGGAATAACTCTTCACTGACATGGACACACAGGGTGGAACATTAAATTCAATCAAAAGATCTAAGGAGTGATCTATCCCAAGGACTGATATTTTGTAAACCCTAAGGGGCCAACGCATTTTGATATATAAGGAATTTTTTCCTTTTTTGTAAGCAGTTTGGATAATGCATTCAAAAGAGTTAGTGATTTTTAGCAATCCTCTCTCAACTAGTGTATGTTTTGTAACTCACTTCAATTTTGGAATATAAAGTACAGAGTTTCCTTGGCCTCTGTTGACGCTTCAGTTTTCCATTACTGTTCTTGCAGAGTGTTGTGCATTTCAGGTTAATAATCAAGTTATCTTGTGAATTCTTTTCATTTCTTTATAACTTTATTTGGTGTTTCATGCCATCCTTTGTAAATAGCACCATTATATGAATCACAAAGCTGTGTTTACATAATCACACATAGATTCTATTATGTGAAAGTCTTTTCCTTTATTGAAAAAGTGTGTGTATCAAACCTGTTTGTGACATATTAATGCGTAGCTCACAAAATTTGATATGTATCTTTCTTATCATTGAAAAATTTCAAGTGCACTCTAAGTATTCCATTGATCTCATCAAACTCGGTGTATCAGTATAGTTTAGTTTCATTCATGTACTCCTTCTCCCTTTTCCCTTTACTAAATCGTTAGTTTAGGTGATACCCAAAGGAAGCTGGCCTTCTCCAGAGGTTCATTTCAACTTCAGGTGACCCACAGCCTTGAAATGATCCCATGTTTCACTAGAAAGCTCAGTTTCCATCACTGTGCGTAGGGTGCATTTCTAGGTGACAACAGTTTTTGGCATGCCCGGTGGGACCAGTTCTACATTATGCTACTGGTTTAGTATGCAACCAGCAAGTTCCAGACTTTATAGAAGTTATTTGTGCATACTTGGTGACTCCGTAGAGAGAAAGAACTTCAGAATCAACACCTTCTATAGTTTATGAGAAGAGTTTAGACAAGGAGTAGCTTAGTTCCTTTGGAATACTTGTAGCTGTCACCACCAAGAAGACAAGGTAGAGCAATAGAAAGGCGAGGAACAACAATCATTTATTCTAGAAGAGCTAAATCCACTCCTCCATCTTTGGGATCACACATTGCTATCCCGTCTTTGGTTTCCTCTACAGTACAAGTGAATCCATCTCAGCCACTTCCAATGGCTGCTCCAAGGGATCAACCTTTTGTTTCTTTTAATGGAGGGAGTCCCTTGAACTTGGCACATCACAATGACATTCCAATGGTAGCCTTGAAGAGTCTGCCAACTTTCACGGGAGAAGATCAAAATACCCCGATTGAACACATGCGAGATGTGGCTTCGTTATGCGGAGTCCATCACATAACCCAAGAGGATGTTGTTGTGAGATTAGTAGCTGCTTCAATGAAAGGAAGAGCTGTGCAATGGTATAGGAGCCTACCAGTCAGTTTAATTGCAACTTGGGACGAATTTGGAGACAAGTTGCATAAACAATTTCAAGACAGGTCTGATAACTTGTCTTTATTGGAACAATTAACTACAATGAAGAGGGCTCCACAAGAGCAGATGAATGATTTCAATTTCAATTTATTTCAAAGAACTTGGGATAGAATCCTTGTAATGGTGAGGCCACCTCCAAAATATGCATTTTTGTACTTTTTGAGGGCTCTTAACAGCGATATAGCTGTTATGATACAATCAATGGGAGGGGTTTCTCTACTAGATGCTTTTGAAATAGCAATCAGAGCTGAAAACAACCTAATACAGGCTGGTAAACTTGCTCCTAGGCCACCAATGCCTATATTTCCAAAGATTCATGCAAATATCCCTTTGCAAATACCTCCTTTTACACCTCTACCAGCTGTACCAATGCTTGCAGCTGTTGTTCCAACCGTTAATAAACAAGAAAGTGTTGCTTCAGGCTCATCATAGGAGTTACAAGAGATCAAAATTCTTTTACAGACTTTTGGTAACAAGTTGGTGAACTTGGAAAAACAACAGTCCTATTCTAGGCCTTATCAGCAACAGAATCAGACCTCAAATCATCCTTTTCAAGGTCAACAACAACAATTCCAGGGGAATAGACAACAATATCAAGGTAATTACCAAGGCACAAGACAAAATGTTGCCACAAGACCTTTTTAGGCCTATAATCCAGCTCCAATTAGGGCTACCAAAGAGCTTGTTCCTGTTCAAAACAATCTTGCTAGTGATTATGAATGGTGTTATCTATGTAATCAGCCACATAATCAAGCTACGTGCTCTAATGGCGTCATCAACCAGGCTCTTATGGTGCAAAATGTTGTAGGTGTGCAAGATTTTCCTAAGGAGGGGTATTTACAATAGCAGGATCAACCTGCAAATGATTCAACTCTCCTGAATTGGCAGAGAGAAGAATTTTGTGGAGTGAACTAGGATAACACATCTATTGCTGCTAACACCAGAGCCAAGAAGAGGGATTTTGAGATAGAACAAGCAACAAATAAGAAAAGGGAGCTGCCGGTCCATCAAATCAGCAAGTACCACACACTTTGCAACAAGGTTATGACACTAGTAAGGAGCAGCCTTTACATGCTTCATCTGCAAGTCAAGTGCAACCTGACCATGTTGTTATAAGGACGCAACCAAAGGTAAATATATCTACACCTTTCAACATTGTTGAAAGTATAAAAAAAATTAATGTTTCAGTTTCAATGTGTGATTCTTTAGCAATCCTTGGTCAAATCAAATCGTTACAATCAACCTTATCAAATCCAGTTAGTTCGAATTTTCCAAATGAAGTCTCTTTAGGCCAAACAAAGTCGGGTATGTGCAGGATCATGATGGGCCAAAAAGTGGCGATATGATGGGTATTTGTAGGGTATGTGGCTAATGACTTTTTTAACCCAAAATTAATGAAATGAAAAGAGTTTTTAAAGGATATTCTTAGCTTTTCACCACTATAAATTATGCTTTAATTTGAATTTAATAAATAATTATTATTCATTTTCTATTTGAATTACGACTAAAGTCCTGATTGACAGGCTGATTGAAAAACATCTACAACTTTCAAATAGTATCACATTTTTTGAATTTGAAACATGCGTCACATTCTATGCTTTGTATACTATAGGATTAAAAAAATAAAATTTGTATTTCATGAAGTTTTGACCAAGTTAAGGTGGTTAGGCGTACGAGTTTTTTAATTTTTTAAAAGTTGTAATAAAAAAATCATAATTAATTATTTACTTGGAAAAAATTACAAAAAAATATGCATCACATCTGGACATGAGTCCTCTACTTATATCTAAAATCTTATAAAAAAATATTATCATTTTATTGTGGTTAGGGTGGTTAGACATACACCTACTTCTTATTTTTTCCCTGAAATTTAAGTACTACTACATTGAAATTTTAGATTTTCACCAGATAGATTTTGTTTTTTAAAAATTAAACCTAGTAGTTTAGAAACTACATTCAATTTGCTAAAAATTCTATTCTTACATATTTTTGAAATAATATAGATAGCTTATTCAAATTTTTACGTCAAGTTGCCTAACTCTGATTTTTCTTAATTTTTTGCCACTTAAGGGCCTATTTTTCTGTGATGATCCTGCACATACCCAATCAGTTTTAACCAATGCACTTTTAGATGGTACCACACAACAAAGTAATGGTGTTAAACCCCCTCCTTTCTATGTTTCCCTAATAGTGGGGAATAAATTGATGCACAATTGCATGGTTGATAGCGGGGCTAAGAGTTCGGTAATGCCAAAAAAGATTGCAAACCAGCTAGGTTTACAATACCAGCCATTAGAAAAGGGAGTGCTTCAATTAGATGGGACAACAGTAAACACTATAAGTGTTATTAAAAATATGCATCTTACGCTACATGCCTGTCCTAATTTTTCAATCCCGCAAGATGTGTTTGTCATAGATTTGCCTCCATTTTTTGCTTTATGCCTGCCTAGAGACTTCACAGCTAAAATTGGAGGGTATTTGTCTTAATATTGGTCCCATATGATTTTTAGGACCAGGTATGGTACTAAGGTAACTATAAATTCGAAGTCCCTTGCCAAGGATCACATTGAGCCTTATGTGCCATCTACTATAAATGTTAATTCTATTGTTTTAGAGGATACTCAACTTGCTGCAACACAAGAGTTACACGCTGTGAGTGTACCTGAGGTACTCCTAAATGAATGGGCAGCTGAGAACGTGATTGATAATCCAAATGATCTTATTCAGGATGTTGGTCTGGGCAATTATGTATTGCATGAAGCAGGGACAGAAATGCCAAATCTTGAAAGAAGTGCAGAGAGTCAGTTTGAGCAGCAGAATGAATTATGAGAGATATATTTTGATGGTTCTAGATGCAAAAATGGAGCTGGAAGAGGTGCAATTCTTGTATCTCCGTAGGGTGATAAGTATTATTCTACATTCCGTTTTGCTTTTGCATGCTCTAATAACACTGCTGATTATGAGAGCCTTGTTCAAGGTCTTGAGTGGGCAAGGAAGAGAGGAATAACCCACTTGAAAGTATATGGGGACAGTTAGTTAATTGTCAGTCAAATAAGAGGCTTGAATGTTGCTAAAAATGACATACTAAAGTCTTATAGAAATAGAGTGTGGAATATGATTGAGGAATTTGATGCCTTTAATTTAGTATCTATTCCAAGGAACCAGAACAAGCATGCTGATAGGCTTGCAACCATTGGAGCATAGTTTGGTATTCTAGGTGATATTAGAAAAGAGAGAGTACAACAGTATGTGAAAGTGGTAGTTAGGCCATCAATTCCTGATAACAACATTCACTGGCAAGTTTTTGATAGTGATGAACATATTCTTTCTTTTTTGCTCGAAGAAGATCAGTTCTCCATGGTGAATCAAGAAAAACTTAAGCAACAGTATGATGATCAACTCATACAGATGAGGACAAATAAGTTACCCAAAGGCCTTGTTACTTTAGAGTCAATTTTCAGTACTGATGATCAACTTAAAAAGGGTAAAGCTGGCTTGCAAATCAAAGAAGAACATTATGAAGAATTGGAGATTTTCAAAGGTAAACTCCTTAAGATAGGAAAAAAAATTTCACATGAAGATAAACAATCTTTTATTGCCTTATGCCAGTAATTTTATGATGTGTTTGCTTGGGAATACTCAGATTTGAAAAGGTTTGATCCCCATATTGCTCAGCACACAATTGAGCTAGAACCTAATGCTAAGCCAGTAAGGCAGAAACAAAGGACCTTGAACCCTATGCTTGAGCCCTTAATGATTAAAGAGCTGACCAAACTAGTTGAGGGGGTATCGTCTTTCCTATTAAACATACTTCATGAGTTTCTAACCTTGTGCTGGTTAGGAAGAAAAATGGTGAAATAAGACTTTGTGTAGACTTTAGGGATCTTAATCGATCATCTTTGAAAGACCACTACCCGTTACCCTCTATGGAACAAATCTTACAAGTAGTTGCTAGTTCTGAAAGATTTTCCTTGTTAGATGGTTTTTCAGACTATAATCAAGTGCTGGTTAAAGAAAAGGATCAGTTCAAAACTGCTTTTACAACTAAGTGGGGCACCATGGCATAAAAAATGATGCCTTTTGGTTTATTTAATGTTGGTGCCACGTTTCAAAGTTTGATCAATAAGATTATGCTGATTTATTTAGATGACATTATAGTTTATTCTAAGAATGCTAATGAACATTTGTCACACCTTAAGCAAGTTTTCAAAAAATGCAGAGAGTTTGGTATCTCTCTCAATCCAAAAAAGAGTATCTTTGTTGTTCATGAAGGGAAATTATTAGGACACATAGTGTCAAAGCAAGGAATTACTATTGATCCTAAAAGAGTCAAAGCCATACTTGAGTTGCCATTACCTAATCATAAGAAGGGTCTACAAAGCTTTTTGGGACAAATCAACTTTTTGAGAAGATTCATCCTTGATGTTGCAAACCTGTTACAACCTTTAACCGCCATGCTTAAAAAGAATGCAGTTTTCAGTTGGACTGGAGAAGCAAAACACAGTTTTGAAGAAATCAAGGAAGCTTTAGCATCAGCTCCAACACTGGTACATCTAGATTTTTCTAAAGACTTCTTCTTATATGCTTTTGGCAGTGTTGGTTCAATCTCGGCTATGCTAGTACAAAAAAATAGTGATAATTTAGTGCAGCCAATAGCTTTCTTTAGTCAAGTATTTGCTGACTATGAAGAGAAATATACATTTGTTGAGAAACATGTTCTCACTGTGATTAGAAGCCTAAAGAAGTTTAAGCCTCTAGTTTCAAACAACAAAATTCATATTCTGGTTGCACACTCAAGTGTGAAGGAAATTTTGTTGAATAAAGATTTGAATGAAAAAAGGGCAGGGTGGATCACTAAGGTCATGGAATATGATGTGGATATCAAAATTACCAAATTGGTTAGAGGTAAAGGTCTCTGTGAATAGCTTGCTATAGGGTCAATCAGTGAAAATGAATTAGGAAAGGATGCTGTGTTTACTAATACAAATGAGTCTCAAGATACTCAAGACGATGTGCCTGTGGTAACAATTAATTGGGTTCAAGACATGACCCTATTTTTACAAACTAGTGAGTGTCCACCAAGTTTAGATAGACCTAAAAGAAGATACTTCAGACTACAGTCCATACCATATGTGCTAGTGAACAATGTTCTTTTTAGAAAAGATCTTAGTGGTGTTCTATTAAGATGTATTCACAGTGATCAAATTGAGAAGGTACTTCATGAATTTCATGATGGAGCTGCAGGGGGTCATTTTTCTCCAAGGACAACTGCTTGGAAAATCATGAGAGCTGGTTACTACTGGCGAAGCTTATTTAAGGATGCACATGCTTGGTCAAGAAAGTGTATCAAATGTGCCTTGTTTGTAGGAAAAGAAAAGTTGTCTACTATACCTCTACATCCAATTTAAGTGGAGCAACCCTTCATGAGATGGGGGATCGAATTTATTGGGCCGATTAATCCACCATCTAGTACTGGTCACAAGTGGGTGCTCATGGCTACAGATTATTTCACATGGTGGACAAAGGAAATAGCATTGAAAGAAGCAAAAAAGTCTTCAGTTTTGAGCTTCTATAAAGATATAGTCACCAAATTTGGAGTTCCCGACTCTATCAAATCTGATAATGCTCTAGAATTTGTAGGTCTAAGAGTAACTGATTGGGCCATTAAATAGGGAATTCATTTGAATACATCCTCAAATTATTACCCTTAGGGTAATGGTTTAGCTGAAAGCACAAACAAGAATCTCATCAGGATTATTAAAAGAACCATAAAGGATAATCAAAAGACCTGGCACATTAAATTAAAGTATGCACTTTGGGTAGATAGAGTGACTCCTAAGAGGTCTATTGGTAATTCACCATACATGTTGGTTTATGGCAAAGAGGCAAGATTGCCTTTGTCTGTAGAGCTTCTAGCTCTTGACATTGTTCGCCAGTTGGAGATGTTTGAGAAACAAGACCCCATGTCCATGAGATATGCAGAGCTCATGGAGCTCGAAGAATCAAGAGATAGAGCAATGAAAGCTTTGGAGTATCATCAGCTCCAAACAAAGAGAACGTTTGAAAAGAAAGCTACAACCAAGAATTTTAAAGAGGGTGACATTGTTCTCAAATGGGATGTTCTAAAAAATAGGCCAAGCCATCACACAAAGTTTGAAAACATGTGGATGGGTCCATTTATTATTAGAGATTGTAAGGAGCACAATGCTTACCAACTGGCCACAACAGAAGGGGAAGTGCTTCCAATCCCAGTTAATGGGATACACCTCAAGCCTTGTTTTCAAGTCTGATGGATTTCCTCTATTGTACATATTAGTTTAGGTTTATGTTTCCAATAAGTGCTTCTGCACTTTAGTTTAGATGTTTTTCCTTTTCTTAAGTGGTGTTTTAGCACAGTAAATATTTTCCTTTTTGGTTTCTCTTGTTTCTTGAGGTTTGGACAATCTGTTATGACCTATAAAATCATCTCAGACACGTTTGAGCTATGTGCAAAGTTGATGTTTTGTTTTTTTTGAGCTTCCTAACGACTCCATGCCCAATGGAAAAGTTTTGGCTTCTGGTTTTCCATGTTTAGCAGGAAAACATCCAGCAAAGGTCACCAGAAATGTTGCCCATTTTTCACCTACAGGTTCAATCAGGCAGGATAATCATGTGATAGATCTTCGAGAGGCCGAATTACAAGTTCAATCAGGTAGGATAATCATGTGTCAGATCTTCGAGAGGCCAAATGGAACATTCGCAACAAGGGAAAAAAATTCTACATCTGGTGCTAGGTCACAAGGAACTCAGTTGGAGAGTCTTCCCTAGGAAAGTTCAGCATGAAAATCCTCTAAGGAGAAAGTCACCAAGACCGTCGTGATGTCTCACTGACCAACAAGGGGCTTCACTGAATGGAGGCATCATCGCCAACACGTCTTACCGATGGGGTGTGGTATCACTCAAAGGAGGCAGCATCGACAAAGCAAGCGAGCTTCGCTATAGGGTCTCACCAAAGTCAAAAGGTCTCCCCAACTCTAAAGGCTCTCAGCGCAGGAGATTGAGTTCACTAAGATGTCTTAGCGATAAGGAAAAGTCATGCTGACTGAGATAAACCCTTGCCAAAGCAAAGCGCCTTCGACAGGATGTCTCACTGACTACTTTTGGTCTCGTCGACAGCAGAAGGAGCTCGCGGTAGGATGGGGAATTCGGCATAAGGTCTCAACGATGCCGAGGGTCCTGCCGACCGAGGGGGATGTCTTCGATGTAACATTTTGAGGTCGGGGTGAGGTCTTGCTGACCCGGTAAGGTCTCATCGAAAGCAAGCTGAGCTTGCCAAGAGTTGAAGACTTCGCCCTAAGGTCCTGCCGACAGATAGAAGTCTCACCAAAAGGATCATGTGCCCGGTACAAGATTATGCCTTTGACGAAGGATCTGAGCTTGAGGGGAGATGTCCTGCCGACACGGGAAGGTCTTGGTGAGATAGGAGGAGTCATCGGCAGAGGTCTCACCGACCGGCGGGGAGTCTCATCAAGGAATGGTCCGAGCTCATCGGGAGATTGAGGCTTTCGCCATGAAGTCCTAGCAACTTTTTGAAGTCTTGCCGAAGTGGATTGACTTAGGTATAATGTTGTGTATTCGCTAAGAGGTCTCACTGACTAGCAGAAGGTCTCCCTGACATAAATGACATCGGTGTAGCGCCCGACCGTCGGAGTGATGTCTTATCGACATGGTGTGGTCTCAGCGATGCAAAGCGATATCAGAATGACTAATGAAGCTGCTATGACCTCTTGCCGATGAATGTTTCTCTTGCCTAAGAAAAATGAAATGAGCTTTTGCTGGAGCAAGGAGGCCTCGTTGAGAGTCTTGCTGACCCGATAGGGTCTTAATGAAGGACTGGAGCTCGGGTAGAGAAAAATGCGTCGAGGTGACATCAACAGTCTCT
Source organism: Sequoia sempervirens (assembly GCA_007258455.2). NCBI lineage: Eukaryota > Viridiplantae > Streptophyta > Pinopsida > Cupressales > Cupressaceae > Sequoia > Sequoia sempervirens. Next base: position 10,639 of record VDFB02100373.1, on the reverse strand, counting down.
TGCCAATATGGTTTGTAATATTAAGTTTGAGGAGACTCCGGGAGGAGGTTTTACACTCGGTATGATGTCTTACCAATAGGTTGGGGTCTCGGCGACATCTTGTTCATCGGTATGACCCTTGAGAGCTCACCATGAAATCTTGCCGATGTCTAGCCAAAAGACATGTGGAGCTTGGTAGAGTGGAGTGCGTTCGGGGTGACATCAATATACTTTTTCTGATAGAAGATGAGAAGAGTTCACCATGTTGTCTGGCTGAATGCGATTGTCTTGGCGACGACAGAGGTGATATCGATATGAATTTTGGGCTCGACAGGAGCTCTCATCAATGGTTTCAAGCTATGCCGATAACCACAGGAAGATTTAATCGCATCAAGGAGACACAATTAGTGTCTCACAGACATGCGATACTACAGGAGGAGATTTTGACTGCCCAAAGAATCTACGTGGAGTATACTCGACCAATCAGAGAGATCTGAAAGTGAGCCGTGGTAGTCTGACCAGGATGAAGAACATCAACGAAATGAAAAGCAACATGTATCTGTTCTGGGCTCAGGAGCATTCAAAGCACTCATCCGAAGAGGTTCAAGAAGGACAAGAGGAACATAAGTAAATGCATTTGTTAGCTACAAATGATCTAAAGGCTTCTCCAGGGAATAACTCTTCACCGACATGGACACGCAGGGTGCAACATTAAATTCAATCAAAAGATGTAAGGAGAGATCTATCCTGAGGACTGATATTTTGTAAACCCTAAGGGGCCGACACATTTTGACATATAAGGAATTTTTTCCTTTTTTGTAGGCAGTTCGGATAATGCATTCAAAAGAGTAAGTGATTTTTAGCAATCCTCTCTCAACTGGTGTATGTTTTGTAACTCACTTCAATTTTGGAATATAAAGTACAGAGTTGCCTTGGCCTCTGTTGATGCTTCAGTTTTCCATTACTTTTCTTACAGAGTGTTGTGCATTTCAGGTTAATAATCAAGTTATCTTGTGAATTCTTTTCATTTCTTTATAACTTTATTTGGTGTTTCATGGCCTCCTTTGTAAAAAGCACCATTATAGGAATCACAAAGTTGTGTTTACATAATCACACAGATTCTATTTTGTGAAAGTCTTTTCCTTTATTGAAAAAGTGTGTGTATCAAACCTGTTTGTGACATATTAATGCGTAGCTCACAGAATTTGATATGTATCTTTCTGATCATTGACAAATTTCAAGTGCACTCTAAGTATTCCATTGATCTCATCAAACTCGATGTATCACTATAGTTTAGTTTCATTCATGTACTCCTTCTCCCTTTTTCCTTTACTGAATCGTTAGTTTAGGTGATACCCAAAGGAAGCCGGCCTTCTCCGAAGGTTCATTTCAACTTTAGGTGACCCACAGCCTTGAAATGATCCCATGTTTCACTAGAAAGCTCAGTTTCCATCACTGTGCGTAGGGTGCATTTCTAGGTGACAACAGTAACATCATTAATACCTTTTTGTAACGATGGATCAACTAGACTTTGAATTAGTGGAAAAATAAAAAATATTTATTTATTTATTTATTTCTAATCATATGATCCTCCAAATTGAACACATGTTGCTAAGAATATTCTAATTTATTATCATGAATTGGTTTGAGAAGGAAAGTAATATTTGATGCTAGAACATTTAAAAAGAAAATTAGAAGAATCTCATGAGATGACTTCAAATTAGTATTGATTCTTGTAACTAGTTGATTGCATATTTCTATGAATTATCTCATATTCTTATTATCATCCTTACTAGCACTAGATTTTTGTGTGAAAAATATGATTATCTTTAGTTGGTTTGAATTGATCAAGAAAATTATTGCACATTGTATAACTATTTCTAATAGAATAAAAATGAAGAAGATGAAATCAATTTATTATTGTGTCTACTAGTTTCAACAAAATTCAAAGCGACATCCTCATTAGAAATTTTGAGGATACCACATACTACAATGAAGGTTGAAATATGTTCATCTATGCATCTTCACTTTGTTCCTATTATGTGGCAAAATAGAATGCAATCTAGCACTCAAGAATCAAGACTATGATTTCTCTCTTGTTAGGATATTTATAGTCTCCCCAAGGTCTTTGGATGTTGTTTCTTAGCTTTGTAGAATGAATTAGGGGTTTTTACTACAAGAAATTCAACTCTCTTAAGAGGTCAATCGAAGCTTAATTTGAAGGGTTGTAACAATAATTATTATAAATATTAGATAAAAAATAAAGAGTAGGCGCTACATAAATAAATTACAATAAACTAAACTAAAATATATTTTAATTGTTGATAAAATATATAGATCTTAAGAGGTCAATCCAAGCTTAATTTGAAGGGTTGTAACAATAATTATTATAAATATTAGATAAAAAATGAAGAGTAGGCCCTACATAAATAAATTACAATAAACTAAACTAAAATATATTTTAATTGTTGATTAAATAAAGTAAAAAATATAAATGGTTAGATAAATAGAGATTGAATTTCTAAGATGGAAGACTGTACTATATGATGAATGAATAATTGGTTAACCAAGCTCCTTCTCAATTTGTAATTGTACAACTAAAATAGAAACTAGTGTTATATTCAAAGGGGTATTCAATCAGAAAAGCTCAAGACCATCACACATCATTCATGTGCACATTATGAGGGTTCCAATATTAGAAATTGATAAGATTCAAAATATTTTCTTTGTATTCATGAAAAATAGGTGTTTTTTATGTATTATTCCTTGTGACTTTCTTCTTTGGTGCATATTTCTTATTTGATCTTTATCTATTCAAATGCTATCTTTAACATTTCTATTTCCAATTTTTCTCCTTTATCTTTTCTTTTCCAAGACAATGCACCTTTTTTTTGCATGCTAATTCCACTTCATCTAAATATCCATACAAATTTCTTCCATTTAATGAGGTTCTCTATTGAATAGGAAATAATTGAGAGATAAATTATTTTACCCTCTACCTCTAGGGATTAAAATTTACAAATAAAATAATCTTTGATCTCTTTCCACTCCTTGTTAGGTTATAGACATTCCTGTTAGAGTCACTCAAGGACTCAAGATCCCATGATCACTTGCAAAACCAAAATATCCTTTTATTTAGGAGAGAAAAATAAGAGCATAAATTTTCCAATAATGGATGAAAAATAATATTAGATCAACAGTTTTCAATGAACTTGTATTTGTAAAATGCACATGTAAGGCCTTGCTTATATAAGCATGGTTGAGAGATAAGATACCATGTTAGAGTCACCAATGGACTAAAGCTCCTAGTATTTCTTGCAAGACCAAAGATTTCCTTCCTCAAGAGAAGAACACGAGTAAAATATTGTTTGATTGTGATGCAAAATGAATAAGATCTATTGATCAAATATTGCATCCAAAATATACATATGATGCCTTGCTTATATAAGAAAGGTCGAGAGATAGGACTAACTATGATGATGAAAAGTATTTTAATCCTATGTCATGTGACAACTAGAGGATAATATCACATGTCTAATAGAGACTTCTAGAAAGATTCACAACTCCCTAAGTAAACTTAATATATGAACATTTACTAATAACTAGTTAGGTAATGTGCCTTGTTCACACTACAAAGGAGAAATAAAATAGGAAATACCTATGAGGCATAGTAATTATCTTTATGGAGCACATAAAGCACTCAAATGTCTTAACGATACATGTTGGATATAGGGATTATTCCCTTAATTTTTGAGATTAATCTTGCACCATTATGCAATGCATACAATAAGTGGGAGAATATTGAAAAATCGTGTGTTTTTCACCTTACATAATAATTATAATTGTATAATCGTAAATTATCACTCATGAAAATTTTACACTATGTTTTGCTTCCCTTAAGTGCATGAACCTAATTGAACACTTAATTTCCAAAATTATGTATTTTGTGACCAATTTTAACATTTACCGATAAATTGCACATAGAAAACCAAAACATTCAATTAATATTTTTCCCTTGACATCTTAAGTCCCAAAAAATAGGGATGGGACCTAGTCACCCAGGGCAACTTAGTCCCCCTATTTTTCATCTAAAATTGAATGTGTCAAGGGTGGAATTTTGTTATTTGAATTTCAAATGTCTAATATCAACTATCAAGATTTAATCTTTTCAGGAAATTATAATAATTGCATATAACTACCTAATTATCATATCATTTGAAATCTATCTAGTATCAAGAGTAAAAATTATTGTCAAAAGAGTTATCAAGCAAGTCAAGAGAAGTCGAGAGAAGATTTATTGAAGCAAATCAATATCAAAGCATCATGCCAAAGTTTATGTGAGTTTATTCACGTCTATGTTATCATATTGTTTGTGAGATCTAACCCTCGTAGGTCTTCAAGAAAATCAAGCCAACAACATACCAAGCCTTGAGAAGATTTGTATTACTTTATTCCTTCAAGGAAGCCATTTTTGGGTGGTGAGTGAAATATAGAAAAACAAGCTTATAAAAAAATAGAAAATAGGGTTTGATGCAATGGTGTGAGGGACCTATTTTCCTCTATTTCATTAGGAAATGGGATCCCACGATGAATTTATTATCAACCTTTAGGTGAATCGAGTAAAAAATGAGAATCTTTAGATTTCCTTATGACTAAAGGATGAGGGTCAAGGTCAAACAACACTTTGGGGAGAAAAACTAAAAAATAGCAAATCAAATCCAAAATGCAATCTAACACTTGAAACTTGAAGATTAAGCTCAATATTTGTAGAACTAGAAAATATAATGCAAATTTGAGAAGGGTAGAAGCATGTGTATCAGTCACCAAAATTTCTTTATGGAAGTTGATTTGAGACTCATTCACCATGGGTCCAAGTATAGGGGTTAAAACAATCTTTCGAGAGCCTTTGGTATAGATTTGAAGCTTTTGATTTGTCCATGTTTTAGTGTTGAAAAGTCATAAATATGATATGTAGGTAATATTTTGTGATTTGATAGTCCAACTTTGACAACTTTGTAAATCTTGCTCTTTAAAAGATCTTCAAGCCTTCTTCAACCTAAATTTGCAATCACACACACAAGAGAGAATTTTTTTTTTTGAGTGAATGGGGGTTTTCCTTGGCCAAACCCCATTTTGGTAATCAAACCTTGAATTGAAATAAAACATGAAAGAGGGGAATGAAGAATGAATAAAGCTATGTTACCATTCAACAAACCCTTGTATGAAACCTTGATAATGGAGATCTTAGGAGGTCTACAACTTGCATGAAATGTCTAAATTGGATGTGGATCTTGACACTTAATCTTGCTTGAAATGATACTTTGAATGCTTGATCATAAAACCTACATCACAATGTTAGCTCCAAAAACATGCATGATGTAAGAAGACTTTGACATGATGAATAGATCTTGAATTTTCTGCAATAAATATCTGATATATCTACTCTTGAATTCCATTGATTACTCTTTAAATGCTCATAAAATCTCATAAAATTTCTCATGAAAGGCTAGGTGAAACTTAGTGAAATAACCTTGTATTTATAGGTATGTATCCTTAATTTCCCAAAATTCAAATATCACAAGCTAAAATTGAATTATGGATTTGAAAACATTAAAATACTGCCAAAAACATAATTTAAATTTAGGTCCAAAGGTCTAGGGAGGACCCATTCTCCTATGGGCGAATGGGTTCTAGGTCCCTATACTTGAAACACACATTGCTTAATGTAAAATGTTATGTTTAGGCATTAATTATTTTGAGTTTCCCATTTGGAAAATGTAATTTATTAGGCATTTTAAATGAATTAAAGGGATAATTAAGGCATAATTAAGATCAATTTAATCAAGAGGGCCCAAATAAGTGTGTAAATGTAAAGGGGTACATTTAACAACACTAAATTAAGGCATCATTAAGTCTAATTTTAAATAGGAGGGCCCAAACAAGTGAGAAAATGTAAGGGGTTACATTTTTCTACACTACAATGAGTTGCATCCATTGTTGATTGATCATTCCTTTTATCATTTAGCCTTATCCCTCAAAAGGATAGGCTACCTATCATTGACATTGCCATTGAGGAAGTGGAAATACTAACATGAGGTTTAACTAAGGTAAGCCCCTATATGGCACAACCCTCTCTCTCTTTGAATGTGTAGGTTTTAGATCTGAAGAAGATTTGGATAAGTTTGAAGGTCAATTATTCATTATTGCATGCAAACCCTACACCTTGACAACAAACAAAAACTCAATTATCTCCACACCTAACGAAGATCCAACAGTGCTATAAGTGAAAAATGAAGGCTCTGATCTGACACCAGAGGACTGTGAAATTATATTTGGAATTCCTATACTAGGAATTTATAGTCGCCCCAAGGTGACTTGGTCCTCAGAAATTAGCTCCAAATTCATATCACAGGTGCACATTACTCTACTTAGTTCCTTTTTTGTATTTTGAATTTGTCAGTGACTTTTTGTGTCTACTATATTTGCATCAGAATAGTTGTTTGCACCATTATCTTAGTAATCTCATTGCATTTCATTTCAAATTCCATTCCAAGTTTGGGAAATGGAAATTTGGCTCACCTTTTAGATTGTAAGTTAGTCTTATACCTTATCCAAATCCATCAAACACTCGCTACCTCAAATCATAAATGACACATTAAAAAAAGTACCATAAACCCTAGAGTAAAATCCTAGGGCCTCACTTGTTCTTCATTTTATTTTGGTAAACCTAACTCATTAACATCATAAACCTTTTAAAATTTGAAGCAATTCATCCTAGATCTAGATTTAATATTGTTTTTTCTTATTGTTTATTTAGGCATTTATTTTTGCATCATAAAAAGCATAAAATTTCAAAAAATTGCATACAATATTGCATTATAGGTTGCAATAGGGTTAATTTTAGTCATCATAGGTCAAATATACACTCAAATTGCATTTATAAATCTGCATTAGATCATTTAAATATGAAAAATCTAAAATTGTTCATTGCATTCATTTAGGCATCTTACATTTAATTCAAAAAGTGAAAAATTGCATTATTTTGTTTCAAAAAAGGCATCAATAGATCATCTTCAAATTTTATCATTTTAGAATTAGTCAATTGTTGCATCTTAGATCTAGAAATTGCATTTATGATTGTCATTTATTGCTTGAACATTTTGTAATTTGTTGATGAAATGGTAAAAAATAGGGAAAGGTGGAAAAGTGGGGGTTCACCAATTTTAAAATGTAGATGTGGATAGACCTATTTTTCTTTATTTCATTAGTAAATGCAATCCACACAAATAATTGACTGCAACCCTTAGGTGAGTCAACTCAATGAGAGAATCTACTGATTTCCTTATGATTGAAGATGTGGGTATCAACTTGAACAACAATTTTGGGAGAAAAACTAAAAATATTAATTCAACTCAATTATGCACATTCAAACTTGAAACAAAAATTTAAAGCATAATACAAATAGAAACAACAAAGTTTCGACAGATCTGGAAATGGCAAAGTGATGTGTACCTGTCACCAAAATGCAGTTTTGGGAGGCTAACTAGGACTAATTCACCTATAGGCAAATGGGTATTTGTGCAAAGCTTTAAAATAACTTTTGGAAGCCTTTGATGTCAATCTGTAGCTTTTGTTTTATCTAGGTTTCAGTGTTAGAAAGTTAGAAATTATATATGTAGGTGAGATTCCATGAATCAACGACAACCTCGATAACTTTTGCAAGTTTAACAACTTTTTCATTCTTACTCTCCAAGAGATCTTCAATCCTTCTTCAACCTAAGATTTGCAACACAAACACAAAGGGGGAAAATTGTTTTTTTTTGTGGATGGGGGTTTACCTTGGTCAAACCACGTTTGGGTAATTAAACCTCAAATTGAAATAATAAAATGTGAAAGGAATGATGAATGAACAAGTGTTGTGTTGCAAGTCACCAAACCATTGAATAAACCTTTGGAGGGCTGAAATGTTGATGTTGATATTTCATGAAATGGATTCAATGGATGTGAATCTTGATATTTGAAATATGACTTGAATGCTTGACTTGATCTTTGAAACCTACATCACTATGTTAGCTCCAAAAACATGCATGATTGCAAAATACTTTGACATGATGCTTGAGATCTTGATTGCTACAATAAATTACTAACAATTATGCTCTTGAATGCCCTTGATCATAATATTTTTTTAAGAATGATTGCATGAAAACTCTAGCTTCTTAGGATTTGAATTGATGAAATAACCTTGTATTTATAGGTTGTATCCTTAATTTCCTGAAAATTAAACATCACAAACCAACATTCAAATTTAAATTTAAGGACATTAAAATATCGCCAAAAGCATATTTTAAATTCAGGTTCAAAGGCCTAGGGTGGACCCATTCGCCCATGGGTGAATGGGCCCTAGGTCCCTATTCTTGGAACACACATTGCTCAAGGTAAAATGTTATGTGTTGGCATTAATTATTGTTGGGTTTCCCTTTTGAAGAATGTAATTTATTAGGCTTGTAGATAAAATAGGGCTTATTAAGGCATAATTAAGTCTACTTTAACTGAGGGGACCCTAACAAAGTGTGAAAATGTAAAGGAGTACATTTTACTACACTACAATTACACACTTGCATTTTGAATTATATATAGTGGGTAAATTCTGGAAAATATTCATTGTCACACATATATACATAGAGAAACATGAACTTCAAACAATATTATACACACTAAAATTTTAAATTTTACAAAAACTTGTATAGGACATATTCACCCTAGGAAACCTAATCTAGCAAAATTGAACCCAAATTTTGTTTGCAGAACCTTGTCTTTGGTCTTTGCCCAAACCTAGCCTTGGTTTATGAATACTAGTCCTATAATTGTATTTTTCTAAAAACATTACTAGCTTGATCCATAGGACATAACACAATTTTCTCATTGCAAGGGTAAAAACACAAAGTTGTGTCACACTTTTAGCCAACTTATTAGCACAACTTAATTTAAGTATTTCTAACTAAAAATCAATTTTGGTCAAACATATGATCTATTAAGATTCATTCTAGCTAAGTTAGATACTTTCTCAACTAAAATTGTTGGCTAAAAATATACAGAGCACCACTTTGAGTCCAAATTACCAAAAAGATAAAATGATTTGAAAAACTTGAAGTTTCAATAACTCCTATAACTAATGTAAATAACAGTTTTTTAAAAATATAAAAATACCCTTTTGTAGATCCATAAGTGTAGTTTTCAAAAATATATTTATTTTAATAGTTTAATTATTATTTATATATATATTTTTAATTTTTACTAAAAGTAGGTTATCTAACACAAAATATTAGGTTGATTACCATGCCAAGGAAAAACACTAAAAATTATTAAAAACATTTGAAAAAAATATGATGCTCTAGATAAAAAAATATATTTCAAGATGGTAATTTTTTTTTCATTTAAAATAAATATTCAATATGAAATTTGATGTCTCATAGAAACTACTGCTTTTTGATTCACACAAATTTTAATATTTATTTAAAAAATATATATTTATCAAAATTGGAAAAAAATAAAATCCAAGCACTAGAGTTTTAATTTATAAATACACACAAAAAAATTTGAAAGAAAAAAAAAATTACTATAAAAATTTTGACGTCTCATGCAACTTCATTTTCCAGCATTTTATCAGCAACTAAATTATAGTGTTAATTTATTAAAAACTAGTTTAAAATATATATGTATTTTTTAAAAAAAATACAAACATAAAATATTCTAAAAATTACATATTTTACTAGTTTACATCATTTCAAAATTCAAAACATATATGCGACTTTTTAGTGATTCAAGTTTAAAAGTTGGATCAGTGTTGGTCGTTTCCTTTATAAAGTGTGACACAACTTTGTGTTTTTACCCATAAAAATCTTGTGCTTTCATAATACATGTTCTATTGTTAGATCTTGTTAAGCATTTCAAAGAATTTTTGTTACAAGCATGTGAAAATGAGTTTATTTCTCTACTTTTGTTATTTTTTATTGATCCCTCTCCCACCATCTTTCCTATGTGTGAGGTTAGCTTGGTGCAATATAATGAAATCATTGACAATCATCATAATTATGTTTATTCTTTTCTTGATATCTCACCTACTTGTGAAGAAGATATCTCCGTGTTAGAAGATCTAATCATTGAGCATCATAAGAATCTTGTTTTTTTCTCTCCCAATACTTTTCCCACTTGAGAAGATATTGTGGCACAAGAGGATGAAATTATTGATACATTTCTTTGAAAGGTTAGTAATATGGATTGCATAGATGAATATGCTAAGTTGTCATTAGACCCCCAATTGATAGAAGATCATCAACAAGTAGTTAACTCCATTGAGGTTATGAATGTACAATTGGCTATTATATTTCCTTTAATTATTGGACAGGTCCTAAAGTTCCTTTAATTATTGGACCTCCTAAGTCACCTCTCATTATAGGACCTCCTAAACCTCATGGCCATATCCTAAACTTTGTAAAACAATTCACTAGTAGTCATGTCTCGAAGCAGCCAAGTTATCATACTATTGATCATACATATAACACAAGGAATAACAAGCAACCAAGACAAACACAAGCCATTCCCTCATCAATACCACTCCCACAACCTATTTTACCTAGTACACCTTGTTTACCCCAGCATA